>DWJA01000041.1:0-14349 GCA_018248675.1 Gesta gesta | reverse complement strand
AGGATTAAAACTAGATCTATTACTCGTAAACATTGCACTTTGCATTGTATTAGGTGCAGGACCAAGACCAGTATAAGTCATAGCATCTAAACACGGAATCCCTGTTTTAGTGGTAAAATTTAAATCATTAATTTCTGATAAACAACCACCATCAACACAACACATATTACTATCCTCTCCATAAATACTCTTACAAGTCATTACCATATTCTTAATGTCTTGTATTTGTTTTTGAACACAATCTCTATATTTTTCTTCTTCACTTTTTCTACCACAACTACTAGTAAATACTCTTTGATTAAATGGCTGTCCCATTAATGAATTAATAAGACCTCCTTGAGAGTATGGTACTCTTCCTTGCATATAATACATTTGTTTTTGGTCTGCACATCCTGAATTTTGTCCTGGTATCATAGAACTTTTCCCTTGAAGAATGTTCTGACTTACAGGTGATGCCATATAAGAAGAAAGATCTGAGCCTTTGTTTCTATTTGGACCTTGACCTGAATATTTATTGTATAAATCTATTCCTTTATCATCAAAACAATTTCTACTCGCTGTAATTAAATAAATTAATAATATAATCCTCATATACAAATTTCTTCTACAAAATATATATTTTCTATTTGATAATTTGTTAAAACAAAGTGTTTCAGATTATAAAACCAGTAAGAAATAAAAATAAATTAAATTTATCAAAATATATAATTTGTTTATTTTCTAATTATTTTCTAATCTTTTGAATCTTAGCATAGTAAAAACCATCCATGTTGTGAACATGAGGGTATATTCTTCTTGTGAGAGACATAGAAGGATGGTATGGTTTTCCTCTAAAAGTTGGGAATCCTGGTTTACCAACATCAATGTCAACTTGAACTACTTTAGCATTGTCTCTTTTACTAAGTAAAAAAGACACAACCTCTTCATTTTCCTTTGGAAGAACAGAACAAGTTGAGTAAACCATAAATCCATTTGGTTTAAGCATGTCAAAACTATGAAGAAGTAATTCTTTTTGTATTAAAACAGTTCTATCTAAATCACTTTTTGATCTCGAAGTCTTTACAGATGGATCTTTAGAAATAATTCCAGTACCCGAACAAGGAGCATCCAAAAGAACTCTATCAACCATTCCAACGTTTAATTTACGACCATCATAATTTGTTACAATACAATTTTGCACATTCATTCTCAAAATATTACTTTTTAAAGCAACAATTCGATCTTCATTAATATCATTCGAATATAAAACACCAGTATTATTCATTAAAGCAGAAATGTATGTTGTCTTTCCTCCTGGTGCAGCACACATGTCCACAACTTTCAAATCTTCTTTTAAATCGAGATTAGCTACTGCCAACATAGATGGTCCTCCTTGAATCATATAATAACCAGCTAAATATTCGGGCGTGGCACCTAAAGGAACACTCGAATTGTAAATAACAGAACCAACATCACTCCATTCTAAGGCGTCTAGATCTACTCCTCTACTTCCTAATTTTTGATGAACATCTTTTCTATGACTAATTAATGTATTAGTTCGTATAGTAACTGGTCTTCTTTTTTCTGACTCTTCCATAAATGCAAGTGCTTCTTTCTTAGGAAATAATTCGAAAATTTTTTCTTTCAAAAAGTCGTTATAAGAATTTTCGATCATAATGGGTCTAAAAAACCGTTAAAAAAAATTACCAAAAAATAAAATCAAATAAACAAAATCTATATGCAATAAAATCATTGGTATACAGTAAATGACGTATAGAAATCTATCTCTAATCGTTTCATAATCTACTCTTCTTCTTTTATGAAATTCGATTCTTTATGTATTTTTAATCTCATAGCATCTGCGGTATTAAAAATGGTTTGAACATCAAGAAGAAATGGTTTTTGAAGTACTTCAAGACATCCTTCTGTTTCTTCCGTCATAATCACATTTTTCATAATAACAAAAATTGCTGCTGCACAATAATAAATCATCTCAAATCTTCGTTTGTCACTAAGAAGTCTATCCCAAAGCCATAAAACATTCTCTAATTTGAATTCTGTAGAGAAGGAAAACATCAACCATCTGATACAAAATCCAGTTTGAAACAATTTTTTATCTTCACAAACTTGAAATAAATCTTTATCTACATTTTTTAAAATAAAATGGATATTGTTGAGTATAACTTCCATACTCTCCCCTCCTTGTTCAATATTTGATATGATCTGCTCGTATAATTCGGTAATTAGAGACAAAAAACAAAAAAATGTATCTTCTTCACTGTATTGTCTGTCTTCTTGGTCTTCGCTATTGGCCATAACATAAAAAATATGAATTATAAGCATATGCATTCCTTGAAAATACCCAATCGACTTATTGTGAACTACAAAACATTTAAGAATTCTTTCTAAGACACTTCTATTTGTCAATTGTGAATTTATAGAAGTTTTATCTAAAAATGAACAAGTTTTTTGACCATCGTTATTCTCGATTGGGATGATAATTGTTCTACTTAAGTCATTTCTAATAACTTTAAATGAATTTATATTATCATAATAATGCTCATCTAAATCCTTTATATACTCTTTATAAGCTTTTCTTTTCTCTCTATAGTAGTTTGAAGTATTAAATTTATTTTTTGAATAGTAACCAAGTAGTATTTTCCAGTATTTTGGTCTGTATTTTCTATCAGAAAACCCATAATAACAATAATTTTTGATCTCATGGATGTTAGTAGGAGTAAAATCATTTGGGTCAACTTGTTTGCTCATAATTGTATCAATATCCATTCTTCTTTCATTTTCATTGCTAATAATATCGCGCATACAAAGTTAATAGATTTTCTTTAAATTCTTAATTTGTGTGATCTGACCTATTAAATGTTTTAAAATTTGAAAAAAACTGATTTTGACTTGATTGGAGAATTTTTAGTCGATTGGATAAATAATGCTCAATAAAAATAGACCGATAATTGTGTAGGTTAAAAGTTACAAATTAGTTTATTGATATGAAAATTCAAATAGTTCATATTGTTCCCTTTAAAAAATAGGTAGATTCATTCAATATAATCACTAATAAAGTCAAATAGTTTTCTAAAACAACAAAAAATTGTTGGTTTTTAGAAGCAATCTAATTAAATCTATGAAGAAAATTTCATCATTACTCCTTTTAATGAAACGATGTCAACAAAAAAAAGATTAATTAAAATCCGTTCATCAATTTAATATACAAAAAATTATAGTTTATTTATGTTAATGTTCTTCAAAAAATAGAATACTCTATAAACAAATAGAAATCCTTTGTAATTGATTCATTCCCTCGCTTTTTATATTATTCATTTTATCAGGCCTAGATTATATTAAAATTGTTAACGATAAATTTTTTGTCAAATATGCCTTTATTTTTTTCTCGACCTAAGTCAAGGCGTAAATAATTTTATTCGGTGCAAAGCCTCGTAACTTCGACTAATTTAATATACTTTTTCATAAATTTTTTAGTAAATATGCATTTTTATATAAAAACCTAACATTTCTATAAATTGATTGTTTTCATCAAAAAAAAGTTATTTATAAATTAAAAACTTACGACCCATGACAAATGTGATTGTTCTTTTATTTAATTTTATTGGAATTATTTGTACGTCAATGGTAAATGAATTAGATCAAAATCCAGTAAATACGTTAACAAATGATAAAAATGATTTTTTCCAGAAACGACAATTTATTAAAATTTTAAAGAAAAGAATAAAGTATAATGATATAATTGAAGGAGATTTTAATTGCAACAAAAAAGTCATGGAATTGTTTCAACTTAATTGTAATTTTAATTTCGACATGTTTTTTATCTTAGAGACAGTTGATAAAAATGATTACGATCTTCCTGAGGTAGATTTTTACCTTGATTGCTATGATAATTCTTTATTATCTAAGTTAATTACAAACAAAAGCGATAATAGTCTATCAAATGTGATTTCTTTCTTCATGGAAGCGAGGCTGTTACTTGATATTTGTACACCTGAATTTATTAAAAAATATTTAGATGAAGAAATAATATTTGACGCAGAAATAATTAAAATCTGTAAAGTGATTAAATGCGCTAAAAAGATATTGGTCTCACAAACAAGCCGAGCTTCGACACTGGACATTATTAAGGATAGCAATGTAGATTGGGAAAATTACTGCACAAAAGAAGATGAGACATTATTATACGCATTTGTACTCATAAAAAGGTTGTTATGCAATATTGACTTGCCACTTCTGACGTTTTTTGCTTTTGAAAAGGCTAGCGTTTATAAAAGTGGATTATCAAATTTTGATATTGAAGTCTTAGAAATAAATCAAGATGAAGATAGGATCAAAAAAACTGTATGTCTTCCATCATATATTATAAATCATGTTATAACCGTTATTGATTTTTTAAACAATGATTTTGAAGAAGAGGAAATAGAAGGGAAAGGTGTATTTAAGTTTAAAAATTATATTTGAATACGGAAATTAACTGATTTTTCTGCGAAGAGAGCAAAAAAAAATATTTTTATCTAATAAGAATAAAATAATTATTAATGAGCTAAATATATATCTTGTATGTTTATAGTGACGTTTCTTGGCTTTAAAGTTAGCTATCATAACCTTAAGTATAACTTTTTCTTCTTGTTAAAAAAATTTGTGATAGTTGTCGCCAAAAATAATAAAAAGATGTTTTCAGTATTTTAAAATTTCTAATTAAACTTACTGCAAATTTTTTAAAAAATTAAATATCGCTTTGATAAAGTAGTATTTGTTTTCGTTTGATCTCAAGTCAATACATTAGGAATTAAAGATTTCTGTTTTTGATAAATTCGAATGTTTTTTATATAAATTGGATTTCAATTGCAGCATACAGGTGTAATTCTTCACAGAAATATTTTTTTCTTCAGACAGAAAAGAGTTTTAATTGTGTTTCAAGCGTAAACTTGATCTAAACACCAAATCAGATCATGTATAATAGCAGGCGGGTTCACCTTGATCGCTGCATGTCTGTAACTCCGCGGAGACATTATTTAATTATAGAAAAAACCCGATAGTGATTGGTGCAAATAAAAATACAATAAATTAATTTTAAACGACTAAAATTGATAATATCCATGAATTTTTATTAACGTAACACTTAATGACCAACTTCTTTTATTAAATCTAACAATTAATGATACAAACTTTAAAATTACGTTATTAAACATCGATACGATTTATAATTCATGTCGATCTTTATGAGTTGTTTCATAATTAATTTTTTAATTTATAAATTTTTTTATCATAGTTTTGGAATCTTGAAAATTTTTTATCGAAAAATCCAAAGTTTATGAGAACCATGAACTAAAGTTATTAAATTTAAATCAATATATAACATGTATAATGGTTCTTTGAAGCTTTACACGTTTTTAAAACTCTGCATATATACGTTTTTTAAAAAAAAATTAATGATCAAGAGATCTAAAAAAAAATTAAAGTTCTAGGCCCATGATTTTTTCTATGACTAAGATATACGTTATTTTATTTTATTTGTTTGAAATTAATACTCTAATGATTGAAAATAATTCTAATACAATAATCTTAGAGAAGATATTTAAGAAAGGGAAATCAGTTTTAAAAGAAAAAAATTTTATTAAAAATTTAAAAAAAAGAATACATTATGATTCGATAGTTGGCGAAGATTTAAATAGAAGCACACTTATTTACGATCTATTCGAAAAAAAATATATAGATCCAGATGATTTACTAAACAAGATAAATTATATCGATAAAAAATACGATATTCCCACAAACAAATTTTTTCTAGAATGTTATAAAAACAATCTTCTCTCAAACTTATTCCAGTCTAAAACTAGCCATAAATTATCAAGTGTAGTTTGTTTCTTTATTTTTTCAAAATACTTTTTGACCGCATGTAAACGCGAAATTATAGAAGATATTTTAAAGGAAGGATTGGGTGATGATGCAATCGATTTAATTTGTAAAGCTTTAGAATGTGCTAAAAGAATACTTTCTTCTCAATCAAGTATCTCATCAACGCTGCATATTATTAAAGATACTAATACAAATTGGGAACGTTATTGCACGGAAGAAGACGAAGCTCTATTATACGCGTTAGTTTTAGTAAAAAGAATGTTATGCAATATCGATCTGCCATTTATTGCAGATTTTGGGTTTGTTGCCTCAAAATATTTCTATTTTGGACTCTATAATTTAAATATCGAAGTTGTTGAATTGAATGAATTAACAAACCAAGGGACTAAAACATCTATTTGTCTCGTAAAATATATAACTAATCATATTTTAGCACTTATCGAATTCATGAATCTTGATCTGCAAAGTAAAAACGCAGATGATAAATTTCAATTTGTATTCTCTAAATATCTATATAAAAGTTCAAACGAACTGCCTGATAGCCCATTAAAAATTAATTTTAATTAAAATGATAAAAACTTAGTTTTTTTTAGTGTCACAAAGCATTTTGTTCGAATAAACAAGTCAGGTAAATAGTGCACCGTTCATATCTTTTGGTACGCCGCGAACATTTTTGTAAAACAGATAATTGTTAAAATTAAAGATTTTAATTCAGAATATTTGTTAAGGTTTAACTCTTAATTTAAGGTACAATCATTAGAGTAAAAGAGTTGATTTTTGCGTAATTTCAAATAATCCTTTGTAACTTCTATGAGTAAAAAAAGACGTTCTACAGGTGCGTTGCAAGGTAAAAAATTTTCAAGATAGTGTGCCACACCTCAAAAAAAGTTCCCTAACACTAGAATAAACAGAACATTTAGCCTCATACGCGTGTTGATATTATGAAAAAAAATATAATATGTTCTTTGGTTTAGAAATTTGAGGTTGTATTGAAACACCATAATGTTTAATACAAACTGTGGACGGAGGATGTCACCAGATATCAGATATATAACGGTCCCAGCTACCGATCTGAAACATGATCTAAAAACAGTAGGTCTGGTTTTTTTAAAGAATTTTAGAGAACGTAAATATGTTTTTAATAGCGCAAAATCGTAATATAAGGGCAAATATTAGTTCTGTTTCGACTGACGTCAACAATGTACAATTAGCTATTAAAGCTCGAAATATTTTTAAAACACGCTAAACGCTGTTTGGTCACCGTTTTCTTCTTAAAAAAGTCGTAATCTTCTACTATGAAGTTAACGGCTATTTTAACACATAAGAATACTATTTACTTTACAAAGCAAGATTCTGAGACAGCATGTAGGTCAATTATAGTCAAACTACCATGGCAAAAAGTGTTAAAGCTTAAGCATTAAAAAAATACAGCACCCAACGTTCCCAAGTGGTCTCCCTTCTTAGTACTGATTAAGCTCATACTGGTTTAACTTCGGAGTTCTGATGGGTTCCGGTGGTTTTCAGTAGATATGGCCGTATCTGGATGAGGGAAGTGTGTTGTTATATAATATATTATATTTATATTCGAAAATCTTTACATTTTATTTTAGATAAATTGAAGGCATTAACACAGGTTCGTTTGCAAATGTATGATTATTAACGTAGACACCCATGGCTCGATTATCCATATATGTATATTGCCATGTCTAAAATATCAATATTAATGTTACTATAAATTAAAGGGCGTTTCCGACCTCATGCTATCCCAGAAAAAATACATAAAAGACTTATATATTTACGGCAACCATACTTTTATTTACTCTATTTTTGCAATGATTAATCACTTTTAAACAAGTACTTTTTAATTTGGTGGCATATTTTCTTGTTTACTAACAATATCTTCGTAAATTTATAAAGCTCAACATTCGATAATTTACCAATTTGGATATTTTACAAAAAACGTACGTTTTTAATTTGAGCCCTAATGACCACTGGGAATCCAAGAGATTATATGCCACTAGAACTTGTCAAAACTACTAAAATAAGTGAGATTTATGACGGCCAAACACATAATATTTATTGTAAAATTATATGTATTCATAATTGGATATTATCTAAAGGAGGAGACTATGTCATGACCATAACTGTTACGGATTATTCAGTTGAAAGAATATTTTTAAAAATATTTAGTGCGATTCGATTAAAGTTTACTTTTAAAGAAAATGACATTTTATACGTAAGAAACGTTAAATTATACAGAAATGACTTATTTATAATTCAACAACCGTTTAGTTTTGATATTGTAAACAAAACACTTGATAGAAGAAATACTAATAGAGAGTTTTATGAAATTAAAGATATAGACACAAAGAAATACATAGATACTGCTGGTTTAGTTATTCACAAACAAAGAGAAACAAACAATATTGTGATTATAAATTTAATTGATTTTACTAAAAATCCAAGGATTAATGGGAGTTTGAATAGAGGACAATATACAAGTGACATGATTTTACATGTTAAGTTGTGGGACAAACACGCAAATAATTATGATGAGATTCACATTGGATCTTTTTATAAATTGGAAAATTTGAATGTAAAAATCCAAGATAATGTAATTTACGGAAATCTCTCAGATCAAGACGGTTGTAGAATTTATAATTTATTTGATTTTAATATCATTAATAAGATAAAACAAAGAAGAGAAGAATATGAGAAATATTCATTACAGTTGTATAAAGATATTATTTTTACTTTTAATAAAATTAATAAAAGAGGATATTTTAGAGCTGAGTTCGAGGTTATCAAACACTTTCCAATGCATGGCAAAAAAATAACCATATGTCAAGAATGTAAACATATATTTACTGGAGAAGAAGAAGACTGTGTTTGCATAGAGAGTTCTAAAGTGAACATGCTTGCTTTAAAATTATTGGCTAAAGACAAAAGTGGAGATGCGACAATTTTGTGTAAAAATGAAATTGCTGTTCAAGCTTTGAATAAATTAGAGAAAAATGAAAGGCATTGGAAATGTTTAATGTATGCTGATAAACAAGAAGACATTGTATTTGTAATCAAGGATTTTTTATAAAAAGTGATACTTGCTAAATCTGAATGTAAAAATTAGAATACTTTTTATTAAATGATTTACTTTTTAAGCCTTCGTTTTCTTTACTCATAGCTGGTAGGAGAAGGCTTGAAGTCTTTACATATTGAATTAACGGCTCTGAACTCGCTATTCGTAGTGACTTTTTCAAAAAAAACACATTTTTTAATAAGATAAACATTTATTATTCAAAATCCATAACCTTCAAAGATTTTACCTTTGATAATCATTTTTTGTAAATTTCCTTTCTTGGTGGCCTTCTCAATAACCTTCTCCTCAACTGTATTTCTAGTAATAAGTCTATACACAGTCACATCTTTAGTTTGACCCAATCTATAAGCTCTATCCATTGCTTGCTGATCAACAGTAGGATTCCAATCACTATCAAAAAATATAACAGTATCTGCTGCTGTAAGATTGATACCTAAACCACCCGCACGTGTACTCAATAAGAAAATAAATTTATCACCTGTCTGCCAATCATTTACTGTATCTCTTCTTGTGGCTATCTTTGATGAGCCATCTAATCTGCAATACGAGTATTCTTTCTTAACAAGATAATCTTCCAAAAGATCCATCATTTTAGTCATTTGAAAATACAATAAAATACGATGACCTTCAGCCTTTAGTTTGGGGAGTAGACTATCAAGTAAAAAGAGTTTACCACTATCAATTATAAATGTATTAAGGGGAGGAATATTGACAACATCATCTATGGTCAATTTTATTAATGCCTTATCTTTTGATGAAATCCTTGGCAAAATATCAGTTATATCTCGATTATTAGAATAAACGTAAGGATGAGATGACAAAATCGACTTTGTAAATATAGGAATACTTTTTGTTTTGTAAATATTATGATCTATTCTTCGCTTTAAAGCATCGTGAACGTCTAATCGAGGATTATCATTTTCATATTTTTTAATGAGTCTTTTTATTTCAGATAATTCACAAATACGATCATTACTAGATATAAGACCTGATTTATTATTTACGTAAAAACCACTAGGTATAATATTAATCTTTTTAGCATTCTCACGATTAAAACTTTGTATTTCTTTCATGATTCTCTTTCTATTTTCAATTTTAACATTGGCCGATTCTATAGCATCATCAATTATCAAGGATGGCATTTTAGTCATTATCTTGGATCTACCAAGTTGTACACTAGGACCATCATCTTCATATTTTAACATACTAATTTTAGTCGTTGTCTCTAATTTCTCAAATAAATCCGGATGGTTACACACTTTTCTAAGTTGCATTATGATATTTTCCATCTCGTATGATCTACAAGCTTCTACAATATATTCGTAATACACTTTTTGACGAGGACTAAGTTCACAATACAATTCAAGTTCTCTTTTTAATCCAAGTTCAGTTTTAACATCTGATTTAAGTCTTCTCAACATAAAAGGTTTTAAAATAGCATGGAGTTTCTTAAGTTGGATTTCATCAACTGCTTTTTTCCTTTCTGCTGATTCTTCTATTCCTTTACTAAACCATTCAGTAAATTCAGAAAGAGAATCAAATAAAGTTGGCATTATAAAATGTAATAAAGCCCATAATTCAGTCATTGTGTTTTGAACAGGTGTACCTGTTAATAAAAGTCTATTCCTAGTTTTAAATCCTAATAAAATAGTCCATCTTTTAGAAGCCGTACTTTTAATGGCTTGAGCTTCATCTAAAATCATGTACATCCATTTAATTTTTCTTAAAATTTTATAATCTGCAACGGCTATTTGATAAGAAGTCAATACAACCGAAACTTTTTTAAATTCATTTCTAGCTTGTGTCCTAGCAATAGAATTTCCCCAGTAGTTAAGTACTTTAAAATGTGGAACAAATCTAGCCAATTCTTGATCCCAATTATGAAGAGTAGATGCTGGTGTTACTATAAGAAATGGTCCCCAATTATCTTCAGTTTCAGCTAAGTGTGCCAATAAAGCAATAGATTGTACAGTCTTCCCTAAACCCATATCATCTGCTAAAATACCATTAATGCCTTTATCATAAAGTTTAGCTAACCAAGTAAAACCTGCCAATTGATATTTTTTTAATTCACAATTTAAAGATTTTGGTTGTTCTAAAAATTCATTTGAAGACGCATTTTCATCCAAAGAAACTTTTTCATTTATTGCTATGTTTTCTTTTAGTGTAACAACTTCTTTAGAAGCATCATTTTCATTAGATTTTAATTCTGCCTCATTAGCATCTTTTTGTTTTATTGCTGCTGCTTTAAATTTCCTAGATAACGCCGCCAATTCTTCATCATTCCCTGCATTTTGATCAAAGCTTTCTATCTTTTTCTTTCCTAACATGAACTCAGAGAATAATTCCGTTTGTGACAATAAATATTCAAATTTTTTCTTTTGTCTTAAAGCTTCTCTATTTTCTTCTTGTACTTTTCTAGTTTGAATTGCTTCTTTTTCTGCTTTCTTACTTCTTTCTCTCTTTTCTTTATCTACTTTTTTGTTTAAAAAGTTAAGTTCTTTATTTATTTTTCTGCTTTTAAGTGCTGGATTAATTTTTGTCGTTTTTGAAAGAGCCTTTTTTACTTGACAAACACAAAGATAAGCAACTTTTTTATGAAAATTAGCAAAATCTAGACACCTATGAATCATAGACTTAGACATAGGTTGTAAATGTTTTAAAGATGTTTTATAGATATCACTGGGTCTAATTTCTCCTTCATTCCTAGTGTAATATGATGGCTGTTCAGATCTTTCTATGTTTTTTATAGCTGTTTTAATCTCTTCATCTAAACAAGAAGATTTGTAATAATGAAAATATTCATCGTTAACTTCATGTACATAAGTGAATGATTTCGAAATGATATCTTCGATTTTAGAAGTTGGTACCTCTAAATTTAAGTCTTTATACACATTAAAGATTCTTTCTTTATCTTCTTCTCTCATTTGAGGGTTTATTAAAATTTTTAGAAATTAACTTTGAATTTTTTGCGATCTTGTTGATTCTCACCAAAATGACGTTTTAAAAAACTAGAAAAATATATTGTAAAGAAAGAAAAGGATAACAAAGAAATGACTTAAAGGATAAAAAACAATCTGATAACTTATAAATTAAATTAAAAATCCTTGAAATCATTTAAAAATCTTATGAGTTTGTCATTTGCAAACTATTGAAATTAACGAGAATTGTTATTTAGATCAAGTTATTAAAATTAAATTTATTGTAACACACTTTTATAAATATAAATTAAAAAATAAACATTTTTATTGCCTTTTGTTTCAATGCAAATAAGTATTTTTAATTTTCCGAAACTATATTATTGATTATTTTGTTTTGGATTTATTGATTTCAAAGTATTTTTTTTAAAACTGATATAAACAAACATGAGGAGACATCGAATTCAATTAATACTGCTCTTACTCCTCTACTTGAAGTCAAAAGTAATTGTAATTGACGATGTGGGAGCTACAAAGCAATTTGGGCCTAATAAAAAGGATTTGGTTGATAAAGTGCGAAAGAAAATTAATAGCGGAAATGAAGAAGTTGTCATATACGGAAAGAATAAAAGGAACAGAAACATTCGTATTTCAAGTAATGATGTTGATCCTAATGCTAAATTAAAGAAAGAAAAGGAACTTAAAGAGGAGAGGATAAGGTCAAATAATCAGAGAATCATTAATAGTTTGAAAAGATTGGTGAATGAACAAAGCAAAATGCCCACAAGAAAACCAAGAAAAAGAAGGAGGCGATTTAAGAATAATAACACAAAGCAAAACTTTCCTGAAACAATCAATAACACTCCTCAGAATATTGATGATAAAGAGCCAAAAGTAGAAATAGACGAGCCAGTTGTTGAAAATTTATCATTTGATTTTCCCAATGATACAACTCCAAATCCAGAAACCTCATTAAATAAGAGCCCTTTGTTGGATTTTGATCCTATTAACGATTTTTCTTCTTTATTTAAACCGAAAAATAATTACTTCGATGATTTTCTTTCATCATACAAGCCAAAATTACCAGAAAATGATTTTTTACCTAATTTTACGCCTAAAAGAGAAGATCCGTTCCAAATAAATGATAAAACACCTGATTTTAATAAAGACACGCCTGAATTCGATCCTCTATTGCCTGCAAAATCTATTAATAAAGATAATATTTCATTATTAAAAGATCAGGAAAATAAAAATTTATTAAGAGCAATTAATAACAGAAAAGAATATTTAAGAATCAAAATTAAAGAAGTAAATAATAAAAAAGAGAATATCGCACGCCAATTAAGTGATTACAAAAAGAAAATTGAAGATTTATTCAACCGTATTAATACAACCAGAAATATACGTGATAAACTGTACACTAAAATGAACATGGAGAAGAGTCATATTACTAATTTAAATATGAACAGTAAAGAGATAAAAGAAAAAGAAGGTAAATTGAAAGATATGATTCGTTCTTCTCGTGATCAGATCATACAATATAAAAGTTTTCTTGAGAATGAAATGGCGAAATTAGATGTCTTAGAAAAACAATATGAAGTTTATGAAAACACTCTCAAGAGGTATAATGATGATTGTACTGAGGAGAACAATAATTTACTTAAAGTTAAAAATGACCTGGCTAAATACGAAAAAGATCTTAAAGATCTTAATGAAATCTTTTCTACATTTAAATGCAAACACAAAAATTTGAATGATGAATTTAATAGACAATCAAAAATAGAATCTGATTTAGAAATGGAAAAAGATAAAGTTAATAGAAATGGGCTGTCTGGTTTATTCTAAGACATGTAGAGTTTAACAGAGTGTTTGTGTCTTTGGCAATTAATTTAAAATAATAATGCGGACAAAAAGGTTAAGATGATTTAATTAAATTAATAAGTTATTTCCAATTGATTTTACGTTTTTAAATCATTTAAGAAAACAAAAAGGACCTTAGAGATTTTAAAAAACATTGTTTAATCCTATTAATTCGCCTACTCATGATACAAGTATAAATTTACTTTCTATAACCTTAATATTATGTAATATTTGATACAGACTATGTTATTAAAGACCCATACTTGAATTCCCGACTAGATCCGAGAATGTATTCAGTATCCTCTACTTAAAAGACGTTTGAGGGTCTCCTTGGACTTCAGAAGTTACTGTTCTACTATTTCATCGCATTTTCGGAGTCTCGAACTTTAACTGATACTTTAGTAAAGTAAAACACTAGACATCATGAATCATTTTTGCATAGTATTTGATTATACTTAATATTGAAGTGCCCTTTAGTTAAGCATCCCTTAATGAAATGTTTGTTTACGAATTCCAAAATACTTTTAATAGAAATTTTGGAGAACTTTATTAATGACAAGAGGTTAATGTTGACGTATCATTTTGTGTCTGAGGTAGTTAAGTTTATAACAATAC
>DWJA01000040.1:0-14474 GCA_018248675.1 Gesta gesta | reverse complement strand
TTAAATCAATAGCTCCTTCTGTAGAATTAAATGAGGTTTCTGAACTGCTACAAAATGAATATTGATTTTCAATCCAAGTAAAAAGTGTTTGAAAATATAAATCTAAGATGTCACAGTTAACCTGATTAAAAATAAAATACCTTAAATCTGATTCAAAATCAAGTTTCTCAAGCAATTCGTTTATGTCGTTTAGAAGATCGATTGAGGATTTATTTAATTTTTCGATGTAATCACATACTGGTGAATGAATTTCTGACTGTTTAAAATGGTTATTTAATTTATCCAATTTAAATTTTGTTATGAAACCGTTTGAACATTTAGAATCGTTTCTTAACAAATCTTCTTTCGAAATGTTCATATTAAAATCGTCATGTGAATCTTTTAATAAGCCCATACCCTCAGATTGTTTTTTTCTTTTATATTGAAGATTTTTAAAAATTTGATAAATATCAAAAAATCATGATTTTATGAAATAAAAAAATCAGGTTTTGACTTTAAAACGTTTGTACAATCTAAAACCTTTTACATTAATCCAAATGATCATTTATTTTGATCTTTTTTTATGCCAATAATTGATTCTGATCAATCGATCAAAACGCACTTTAATTGATTGTGATTTAAAACACAATAAATTTAGTTTAAACACAGAATTACAAATAGAAACTCTGTATAACACGATAACTACTTAGTATTATTATACTCCAGGCATTAAAACGTAAGCAGTTTTTAAAGGTTAAACAAAAATAATCAAAAATATTTTTTATAAAATAAACAACTTTACATGTGCTAACATCGTTAATGTTAATGCAATTTTATGCAGCCAAATATCCTTAAATAGTAACAAATCTAATGAGTGATCGTATTTTTTTTTATACACTAACTTTGAAACGTTTATAAAGGCTCATACAAAAAATGAGACCAAAGTTGTTTACTTAAAAGATATTTTCGGCTTAATTTATGTCTACTCTTGATTTTTACTACTTTCATTGCACCCGTGATTAAGAGTTTTGATATTTCCTAGATAATTTTTAGATCTTTAGATTTCAGTTTATTGCCTGAACTTTGCGCTCAACTCAATTTTTAGTGTTTTTTAATAATTTTTTTTGTGAAATAAAAAAAATGCGAGTAGCGGGAGTCGAACCCGCACCACCAGATTATGAGACTGATACGCTACCGCTACGCCATACTCGCTATTAAATCATGCTTACATAAAACAACTACATTTTATTCATTTTATTGGCTGATTTTTTTAAAATATTTTTTAAAAAACAGCCCTAATGATTGAGAAACTAAACCAAAAATATTCAAAAAAACCTATTCAAGGAGATATTTATAATTTAATGGGTCTTAAAGTGTTATTAGATGATCTTTTACTTGAATATCTCACTAAAACAAAGAACTATAAGCAAAATACTTTCGTAGTCGATCTTAAAATATTCATTGGCATCATTTCAAGCATCTTAGCTTGTGGAATAGCATATTGTAGTGTTAATTACGACTTTGAAGAATACAGATTCCTTCTTATCGTTGCTTTATCTATTTATTTTACTTTAAATACCATAGTATGGATTGTAGAGAAGGCAAGGAAAACAACATTTAGATTTGGAAATTTGTCAGTTGTTACAGATGTTCAACCTCCTTAACCAGTTTATACAATCATGGTTTATGAAGGTGATAAATTAATCCCTGAAAAATACAACAAATCTATATTCGATTTGTTTGCAGATGATGGAAGGTTGTTACATGAAAAAGTACTTGCAGATTTCGAAAATTTGTTTAATTAAAAACTTTGTTTTATCAAAAATTTATATAAATTTTCTTAAAACCGATGCAAAACAAATGGACCTTCATAAAAAAATTAGAGATTCTATGAATAAGACATATGAGTGTATGTTTAAACCCCATATTCAATCAGACAAAGCTTATTGGCATCCTACAACAGTTAATTTTACAGGAGATAATATTAAGGTTTATGATTTAAAAATTGAATGTTTAGATTTATTCTGTATTGGAAATTATATAATGATAATACTTGAAGATGAGATAAAAATATTTCTATTTACAAATGAAAAATCTCTTAAAAGTATTAAATCTATAAGACATCATTTTTTATTATTTTTAATTAAGAAAAAAGCTCTTAGTGAAGGAACCAAAAATTTCTTTTGTAAAATCCTTATTATTTTAGTTCAAGATAAAACAACACGAGTTAGTAGTCATTTAGAAGGAATTATGTTACATTTAAACATTGATGAAATAATTGATATTAAGGAATATAAAGATTATTTTGAAATTGAATATAGTAATGGAGAAACAAGGTATTATAATGATAAATTAAGTATAATTTGTAAACCTCAAACAAATAATGAAGATATTCCAGATCATTTAAGTTTTAAATTGCGCCAAAACACTCTGATCACACTTTCTACAAAAAATATTTATATTTTTAAAAATTTAATAAAAATCGAATTTAATTCAGGACTTTCAAAGAAAGAAATTGAGATAAAGAAAATAGAAAAGGTGATAGAAACTGAAAACTATTTATTTTTAAAGAATAAAACAGGAATTAAGGTTTTGTATTTCGAGTGATCATCAGAGATAAATTAAATATTTTTAAAAATATTTTTAACAATTTATATAAACGGTAACCATCCAATGTACATTTCACTCAAATTTGTACTTGAAGATGCTTCTTCATTTAAATGTTCTACTTTCAAAGTGACATCTGTAGGAGATAATTTTTTTTCTAAAACATCCAAAACCAACTTGGGTGCCTTTTCTTTACGAATCCTCCATTCATGAAGTGGATCATAAACAAAAGATAATAAATTAGAAATAATTAAATTCCTATTTTTAAGAAATAATTCTAATGTTTCATTCATAGTATTGGTGTATGTCCCTTCTAAACCAAGTACACCAAAAGCATCTACAACATTTTGTGTGAGTCTAAAAGGTACACGTTCTGGAATACTTAATTTTTTAGAACTTTCAAAAATGCAATTTAAATCAACATGAACTGTATCTCCAATATTAATATCAAAAAGAATATTATCGGCATGTCTATCTCCTAATCCCATAAACCAACCCATAATATTCATAACAGCATAAGTTTTTGTGTAATTATCTCTAGCCATATACCAGTTATAAGGAGTATTAAAATTTTTCTCAAACCATTTGTAAAATCGAGGAGGAAACATCCCAATGACTTCCTTAAAATTTTGTGCTTTAATCTTTTTTGTTTTAGCGTATTTTTTAGTGACATTAGCAATACTAATATTTTCTTTTAAATATAATTCATTACAAATACTTTTAAGAGATGCAAGTCCATCAATAAATTCAATAATACCATGATTATGAGAGAAAGGAATTACTTCGTATGTACGAATATAATGATTTAATTTATTTTTAGAAAATAAACTATTAATTAAACAATTCAATTCCATAAATCTACTATCTTTACGAAGATCATCTCTATATTTACATAACCATCTGTATATTTTACCATCTGAACCAATAAAACATATTTTTTTAGGAGCTTGTAAAGATGAGAAGATTTCTACATTTTTATCTACACTTTCTATTTTAATTGAAGTATTGGGTACTGTTACATCACCGTTATTTATAATTGAATAAATATCAGGAAAATCCCGTTGAAGACAAATATCTTTATCATTACAACTTGCTAATGAACTCAAAGTCTCTGATAGTTTTTTGATATTATTAAGATAAATTTTCTTATCAAGAGATAAATTCTGAATTATTCTCTTAGTCCTATCTTTAATTTCCGAATCATTCGAATTCATTAAAAGTATTGCTTTCCAATGGGTTTCATTTGGATAACCATCCATTAATTTTAAAACAATATTTTCTATGAAATCTGCTATTTCCTTATTTTTATGATTAAGACGAGTAATGATTTGACTAAAAAAAGGCAAGAAGATTTCTATATTTTTTTCTACAATATTTTTCATTAATTTAATACCAGTTTTGATATTTTTCTTATCATGTAATTCTGAAAGAATGTGTAGCATCTTAGGAATAGTTTCATATTTATGTTCATCAGAAATTAAAAGTGAATTGATATAAAGTTCAATGGACTTAATAGGACTTTCTTCTTCAAGATTTTTAGCATAGAGTAAATATAAATAAGATGAATCTTTAATATCTGTAAGTGCATCCTCATAAATTTGTTTAGAATCAACAAGTTCAGCATATTTCACGAATGCCCTTTGGTAAACTCTAGATGTCTTAGGAAATAGACTTAGTACCTTTTTAAGACATTCTTTGCTTTTATTTAATTTATTCTGTTTAATGTATAAATTTGAAAATTCATATAACACTCCCCAATTCTTTTTAGATAATAAACCCGAAATGATCTTAATTGCTTTATCAAATTCTTCTTGTTCCATAAGTTTTCTAATGTGGGAATAGTTAAGTTCTTGTTCAAAATTGGTTTTTGGATCACAGTCTTCATAATTTTTTAAAGAACTGTAAATTCCAGAACCTCCAAAACTCTCTTGAGTATTTTCACAGTAATTTGTTTCTAAAATACCATTATTAGGATCATTTTCTAATGCTTTAATAAGATAATAATGACACTTAATCAAAAGTAGATCATCTCCTGTCATTAATCTTCTTTCAGTAATAACTTGGAGTGTTTCATTTAAATCTTTAGAATTTTCAACCATTTCGCAATCTTTAAGAAAGTGTAAACATAATCTATTTTTAGAACTTACATTTTTCCATTCTGATAAATCATCTGATATCATGCTACACTGTTTAATAAAACTATCATCCTCGGTTTCATTTAAAATATCGGTTAAATACGTGATCATAGATCCATCTTCTTCTGCTACTTTCGTTAGACAATCTCTTGCAGCTTCTAAAGATCTATCTAAAATGAATTCAAAAAATAGATTTATAGAATTTACTCTAGAAAATTTTATATTGATAGCTCTTGTTTTTATGAAATCTCCTACTTTGTAGTAAAGATATTGTAAATAATTGTAAAGATTTCTATCATCTGTTTCTCTGATATTATTTTCAATTAAAAAAATGCAATAATGATAATCTCCAATTAGTAAACTTTTATCAAATACTGTTTTCATATCAAAATAATTATTATTTGTATAAATATCCAAATTTACTAAAAACTTAATGACCTTATAACTCAGGCCATCCATTCTTAAGATATTTTCTAGAATTTCAACGATTTTTGTATCTCCTGATTGAGCAACAATATTAAAAAGTTGATAAATTGAATATTCTAAATATTTTGTGCCTAAGAGATTACCGTACTTAAAAAAATTGTAATATTCTTCATTTCCGATCTCTTTCACATAAAACAAGAGATAAATGAACAAACAATCAAGAAATTCTTCATAACCGTATGATTTTTTAAAAATCTCTCGATTATTATTTACTGGGTCGTATTTATACGTCATTGTTATATTTGAATTCAAAAAATGATTTGATAAATTTTTAGAGGAGTCACAATATTTACTGAGTTCTTGGATGATAAAACAATGCAAATCTTGATCTTCAATATCAACGTTCATAGCGTATTTTTCAATAGAAATCTTGGCTATATCTTTTAATTTATTTTTAATGATAGGTTCACTCCTCAATCTCCGTTTTGTTTCTTTACACAAAAATTTATCAGAAATAAATCCAAGTAATTTTACAAAATTTTCATCTTCAGCTTTATCGTAAATTTTAGAAATTAATCTGTTGACTTCTACATCACCCATAAAACTTACAATGTAATTTTTAATAATTATTTCATCGTGTTTATTATGTTGTTCTTCAAAAATGCCTTTAAATAGAACAAATGCTTTTTGAGAAAGATTCTTTTTAAGATAACCTTTAGATGAAAGGAAACAATAAACATTCTCTAAGTTGGTCTTAATAGTATTATTTTTTATATTTTTTAACATATTTTCAAAATTTAACATCATTTGAATTCTATTAATATTACTGTTAGAGATTCCGGAAAAGCGTGATGTAAAAAACTGAATAAAAACCTCTAAACATTTGTTTTGACAACTTTTACAACCTTTTGATAAAAATGATTCAATAAAAGGATAAATTCTATTTCCAATTTCTGCTTTATCATTTAAATTTAAAAATAGATTTCTTAACATATGAAAAATACAAATTGAAACCTGCTCAAATTGATCAAAATATTTTTTACGAAGTTCAAATAATATTCTAATAATATTTCTTTCTATAATAAAATCCCAATCTATAAAAATTGTTTTAAAAATTGATAAATCATAAAATCCAGCAAGTAAGAGATGAACTATAATGTCTATTGTATGTTTGGGGGGACTTACGTTTTCTTTAAGTAAATCTTTTACTGTTTCAATTTCTCCAGATAAAATGTAATTGATTATTATAAAATACAAATATTTTTCATTAAACTGATTTTCTACAAAAACCGAAAATTCTTCTTTAGAATAAATAATTGGATAAATATAATGCATATACTGTTCTACAAACTTTTCACAACTTTCTTCTGATAAAAAATTACATAAATCAATAAAATATTCTTCAAAAATCTCAGGTACTTCCTCAATCGATTTACAAATATGATGTTCTAATATCATTTTAATAATTTTCATTATCTTAAATTTCCGTTTATAAACTTCATTTAGGATAAAATCTTTTTGGTACCTAGTATGTTTAACATCTTTATAAAAATGATAAAGAAGTACAAACAATGCGTAACTAAACTTATTAGTTTCTTTTAGACAATCGTAAATTTTAAGAA
Organism: Gesta gesta; assembly: GCA_018248675.1. Taxonomy (NCBI): domain Eukaryota; kingdom Metazoa; phylum Arthropoda; class Insecta; order Lepidoptera; family Hesperiidae; genus Gesta; species Gesta gesta. Next base: position 7,705 of record DWJA01000040.1, on the reverse strand, counting down.
ATAATTTTACATCTTTTAAAACTGTCTGTGTACTAATATTTTCAGTAAGATTTTTTACGTAATGAAGTAAAATGTTTTCATATTCAGAATTTAAAAAATCAATTTTAGAAAAGCATTTTAAAATATGTTCATTGTTTTTAATTTGTTTAACTGCTCTCAGTAATGTCTTTATTAAGTTCGAATCGATCATTATTTCATCGTGGTTTATGTAATAAGCAAGATCAACAAAATCTGCTTCAACTATTCTACTTGAAATATCACTATTATCCGATGTAAAGTTTCTATTTTCCAAAAATCTTCTATGGCGTTGATTAGTCAAAATATCTATTTGGTTTACACATTCCATTTTTACTTTCTCCGTTTGTTCTTGAATTATTCGTTTCATAACTTTTTCATCATAATTATAAAGCAGTGTTTCTTTGCCACAAAAATTACAAGGGGATGATAAAGAACACAAATAAAACTTAGATAGCAGTATATTGGAAATATTACTTATCTGGTATGGATAAAGATCAAAAATGTGTTCAGTAGGTATACATGTAATATCGTTTATCTTATTCTTATCTACGATGGCTTTATGAAAGTCAACATCAAAATTTAAATTATTCAAATAATTCTTCAGTTCCGTATTTTCTCGATTATTCAAACAAATTCTTTTTAAAATGTTTTTATAAATCATAATTTGAATAGTATCTAGGTTATTCGTATCTAAGTTATTGTCAAATGCATTTGATTCAAAGAATTCTTTATAAATTGCATAGTTGTAAAAATGTCTGTTCAAAAAACTTAAATCGAATCTTTTACCATTAAAAACACATAAATAATCATTGTTTTTGTAAAACTCTAAGATTTTTTTAAATAAAATATAGCTTTCGTATTCTAATCTATTACTAGAGATTACTTCTAAAAAATCGCTCTTATAAAAAGCTTCAGCCCACTCTAAACTCTTATTAATAGAATTATGAAATATTTGGAAACATTCTAATGTTCTCTTCTGGTCCTTATCCTCTATTATATAGGAGAGGATGGTGTTTATCAAATCAACAGATACTACTTTATTCTTACTCTCTTCTAGTATTTGGACATAATTCGCGAAAGAAATATTCTGTTTATACAAATTCTTCGTATATTCAACGCTCATTATGGGATTTACAAAAATATTTTTTAGTTAAAGTCGAAATTTAAAATGTAAAATCTGTTCATGAGTAATTAAAAGCATATATTGTAACTATAAAAGCTTAAATAAACAAATATTTTTTAAATTATGTGCAATGTAACACTTCATGAGTCATTATTTCTCCTTTGTAAATCATAAATATATAAATTTCGACCAAATATGAAACAGAGTATTTTAGCTTATTTTAAGTGTTGTAAAATGTAAAAGGAATCGTTATAACAAATCGTTTTATTCTTCTACAGGCAGTATCATCCCTAAAAATAAATATAATTTCAAGACCAGATCTTTCAATTGAAAACAAAAACACTGAAATACAACTAAAATAAACAAAAAAGAAGATAAAATAAATAAAATATTCTTTTTTTTGTATTTCCTTTAAAATTTAATTTCCCCCAATAATGACTTCTAATAATTCACAACAATCTTCAGTTTTTTCTTTTCATGATGCAAGTCAAGATATGCACATGAATTTGACACCTTCTCAAGGAGATATTTCATCTACTTATACTCCTATCGTTGAGACTGAACGAGTCAAAGTTATTTGGGGAACATCTATTAACGTACAAGAAACGGCTGAAAAATTTAAAGAGTATATAAGATCGAGCAGGGACTACATGGATATCTTAGAGAATATAAATCTTACTCAAAGATACGTTTATGATCTTGATTGTTCTACTCTAGAGCGTTCTCTTCATAATCAATTGCAATTTTATCCGTTGGAGACACTTCCAATTTTCGAAAATTCTTTGCAAGAAATTTATGTCGAACTCTTTCCTACAGCAAAAAAGACGATACGAGTAAGACCTTTTAATATTGGTAAGTTTGTAAATATACGTAATATTGATCCAAAGGATATAGATAAGATTATACGTGTATCTGGAATGGTTGTAAGATCTTCTTCTGTAATTCCAGAACTTTCTAAAGCGTTTTTTTCTTGTATAAAATGTAAAGAAACTGTAGAAGCAGATAGTGTTAAGAATATCATTAATCAACCAGTATCTTGTACATGTGGTGGTAAATACACCTATCAATTGAAGCACAATCTTGGTGTTTATGATGATAAACAACTTGTTAAAATACAAGAATTGCCAGAAAATATACCTGATGGTACAACACCAATGACTATGACTCTTTTAACTAAAGAAGATTTAGTAGATGAATTAGTTCCAGGAGATAAAGTAATTTGTACTGGTGTATTAAGAGCTGTTCCTGTAAGACTTAATAGTCATTTAAAAAAGATTAAAAGTACTTTTAGAACTTATCTGAGTCTTCTTTCGTTTGAAATAAAGAACAAGAAGGAAGAAAAAGTTGATTACATTGAAAAGATTGATGAACTCAGAAAAAATCCTAATATTTATAACGTACTTGCTAGATCTATTGCGCCTTCAATTTATGGAATGGATGACGTAAAGAAGGCACTTTTACTGCAACTTTTTGGTGGTGTTCGTAAAGAATTAGGAAGTTCTAGGTTAAGAGGTGACATAAACATTCTTTTGGCAGGAGATCCCGGTATTTCGAAGTCTCAATTACTAAGTTACATACATCGAATAAGTGGAAGAGGAATGTATACAAGTGGTAAAGGTACTAGTGCGGTTGGTTTAACTGCAAGTGTGAGTCGTGATCCAGATAGTGGACAATATGTTCTTGAATCTGGTGCTTTAGTTCTTTCTGATAATGGAATTTGTTGTATTGATGAGTTTGATAAGATGAGTGACAGTACTAGAAGTGTCTTACATGAAGTAATGGAACAACAGACTGTGTCAGTTGCAAAAGCTGGGATAATTACAACTTTAAACGCTAGATGTAGTATATTAGCAAGTTGTAATCCAATTGAGAGTAAGTATAATCCTAGAAAAAGCATAGTGGAAAATATAAATCTTCCTTCTACACTTCTAAGTAGATTCGATGTTGTTTGTTTGCTTATTGATAAATTTGACGAGTCGAGAGATAAAATGATTGGTGAGCACATTCTTGATATGTATTCGGAGAATGAAAATGTAACTGATTTTATTGGTATGGATCTAATGCGGGCTTATATAGATGAGGCTAGAAGAATTGAACCTCGACTTACAGAAGAATCTAAAAAGGCCCTGGCTAAGTCTTACGTTGATTTAAGGCAGATGGACAATGGTAATTCTATTACTGCAACTACTAGACAACTTGAAAGTCTCATTAGATTAAGTGAAGCTCACGCTAAAATGAGATTTTCACAATTTATTGAAACGTCTGATGTAATTGAAGCACTTAGAATTGTTAAGGAAAGTCTCTTAATGTATGCTATTGATCCTGTAACTGGTAAAATAGATATGGATATGGTTATTTCTGGTGTCAGTGCTTCAAAGGCAAAGTTGATTGATGATTTAAAACAAGAAATTCATAAGCTTTTACGTAAAAAGTCCAACTTGGAGGAAATTATAGCCAATACTAAGGCTAATGATAAATTGATTAAGGAAGCATTACATGAATTAGAAAATGAAGAATTAATTACCAAAGACATCAATGGCATGTACGAAAGAGTTAAATAAATCGTTTATTTTTATTGGATACTTAAAGGATCCAAAGTTATAATGTGTTTCATTTTCTTTTTAGAACGTGTTTCAAATGTTAGCAACAACGATTTAAGTGGTGGGTTTTGGTTGTCTATATCGATTATTATCTTGTGAGTTTGAATATCTAAAAAATAAATAAGTTCGTTGTCAGCATTATCTTTTTCAGTTCGTTTCAGTCTTATGCTCTCAAATATGATTGTCTGACATTGCTTTTTTGATAAAGTGATTATAATACACTTTGCGAATATTTCTTTAATTTCAAAATTCACTTTATAAACAAATTTTCTTCTATTTCCAAGTGATAAACGATTAATTAAAGCATTAAATAAGTTAGTACAATCAACAACCATCAGATAAATATTATATAATCTAAATTCGGACATTGAATTCTCATATTTTTTCTTATCATATTTTCTTATATCATAAAAATAATTTCCACTGGTTTTTAATATTTTACCAAAGAGCACTAATAATTGTTCGATAACAAAATCACATTTAAATTCGAATTCAACCAAGTTCATCGTATTAGGTTTTTTTACATTCATGAAAATCCAAAAAGTTGGCCCTAAACTTAAAAACACGTCAACTTTATTGAAAAAGTAAAATTCAACAAGACCGTTATCTTGTAGATATCTAACTTCTTGAGCAATTTTATTTCTGCTAAAAAATTCTAATAGTGAATACTCGTGAATTGAAACCAGCAATAAAAATATCAGATGCTTTATGTAAAGATAATAATGATATCGCGTCGTAACAGTATCTGATTTAAGGCCTACAAAATTATCATAATAATGCGTGACATGTTCGTTTTTATCTAAGACCAAAAAACGAAGATATAAGCACTCATCTTTAGTTAATGATTTTATAAAATCAGAAGTTTCATTTTCTAGATAATAAATCACAAGAAATCCTTCAGCTTTTTTGATTTTAATTGATTGTAAAAAAATTCCATTTACTTCAGTGGCAATTGAACTTTTATTCAATATAATGTGACAATTGGAAAATGGCTGGGCTTTCTTTTCTGCATTTTCTTCCTCTAATATTATACTTTTACTGTAAAATCCTTCCCCGATAGTAAATCCATAGATTATTGCGCAAGAAAGAAGCACATAAAACATGAACCCTCGTGGTGTTTCTTTTTTATCTGCGTTTAATAATATACTTTTTTTTGTTTATTGCAAAAAACTCTATAATTTAGATAGCTAAATTTGATTAATTGATTTAAAGGAATAGGAGAAAAAAACTTCGTTGATACGTTTTTAAAAAACAAATCAAAAGTCACTATTTATGAAAAACGGTTAAAATAATTTTATCGATTTGTTTGTAATTTAATTTTTTAAGTGTATAAAATTAGTTTAAGGATGTAAAAGTAAAATCCTCTCAATAAAACATATAGGCGTTAGTCCATTTTTTTTGTTGATGATCATTGTGATCTCAAATCACAAAACGAACGAAAAATGATCATACGCAGTTAAACCAAACCGAAATCTTCCAAACTAAAGGTCTCATAATTTTTGTCTTATAAATTAGACACGACAACACAAAATGGCACCTTAAAAGATGTAATTAAACGATTGTAGACATATTCAGCATGTTTATCGTTTTTTATATAAAAATTAATACAAAGTTTATGGTATCAAGAAAACATCGGGATGAAATGTATGGTGCGATTGGGTAGATGTTATATATGACTTCGATTGGCGTTAATTAAGTTCAAATTGGCAACTACTGTGGTGCTCTCTAGAAGTATGAGACAAGAATAATTTCCCATAAGTGATAACATGGAACGTGTTGGTAACGACCTATCACAAAAAATTTAGTAATCAAATAAATATCAATGGACGCAAAGAGGCGTACAAACTGTTAACCTGCAGTATCCTGCAGTGTTAACTTCTATCTCACTTCCTTCGATAGAACCTCGAACGGCATGTTCTGGAACGCTTTCGAGAACATGCCATTCATGTCGTCCTTGTCGGTTTCCCTCCAAAAGGTATTTATTCTCCGATCTTATCCCTGGGATCTGAGGAGTAGAGTAGAGTGGTGTTAAAGTAGAATAGTAATAAAATATTATCTTCAACATACAAAGCATGTTTCCGGCCGGCGTTTGCCGGTTCACACAAACAAGCTCAAGTTTACTCTGAAAAGCTTGTCTATGAAATCTCAGAAAGAATAGACTTTTGCTAGCGAGCTCTTAGAAGACGAATCAACAAGTAATGTCTTACGGACAGCCTATAGTGTATCCTTATATAACCTGTGAGTAGTTTACATTAAAGTTTAGAAGAAAACTCTCTCGATTTATATTGAACTGTTCAACTTGTCCTGTAATAGAGTTGATTTAGGACTTTTAATAATATAACCACCATATTTATTCGATTTATAAACAATTTACATTAAAATAATTTCAACCTAAATTTTTATTTTTAAATGATGGATTAATCCAATTCTTTATAAAATCGCGTTGTTTTTCAGGTGTTCCTTTAGTTTCAGGCATAGTTACAGTCATCCCTCCTATTGCACGGTTTTAAAAACCGTGCAATAAAAAACCGTGTAATAAAAAACAAGGGGTTTACGTTTATTTTGGCTTAAATCCGCCGTGCTATATGGAGTCCGGGATCCGTGCAATATGGAAACCGTGCAATAAAAGTCCGTAATTAAATGGAAATTGTCATATTTGTACCGTGCAATAAGGAGACCTAATTTCTAAAAAAGGAAGGAATAAAAAAAAGGAAAACTAATTAAAAGGATGAAAATTAAAAATTTAAATGCAATAAAAAATATTTTTAAATAATTTATTAAAAAAACCTTTCATTATCAGTAATAGAATACTCATCATCAAACAATGTAGAAAATTGAACTGATTCATCACTAATTATTTCATTCAATTGAGTTTTGGATTTGGAATTTCTTTCTAGGTTAATTAAAATTTCTCTGTACGGAGCTATACAGTTTCTCAATTCTCTTTCAAATTTGCCGCTTCTTATAGTTGAGTTGTCCAGTTTTAAAAAGTGCAATTCCAATTCTTTGGCCATTTCAATTCCTCTTTTGACATCCTGAATTTTAAAATTATTTTGGTTTTCAATATCATTTAAGTCGGTTTTTAAAGATGAAGAATTGTTAAAATCAACAAGATTAAATAAAGTATCTTCAGATAAAAATTCCTCTTCAAAAACAAATTCTTTAACTTCAACCATTTCCACGTCTAATTCTTTTTCTTTTAATTTCTGGGACATGGAATTTACCTCTGATACAGTTTTCAAAACTTCATTTTCTTCCTCTATTTTGGACTTCACCATCTGGGGTATAAGTGGCTTCCAACATGCATTTAAAGTGGAAACCTTTAATTCAGCACATGCAGATGAAACCGTTTTTATACAATCCAAAATACTGAATTCTTTCCAAACCTGAGTTAGTGGTTTATTTTCATTTTCCTCCATTCTGTCAAATATAACTTTAAAAAGAGATCTAGAATAATACATCTTGAAGGTTCGAATAATTCCTTGGTCTAAGGGTTGGATAATAGATGTAGTATTTGGTGGAAAGAAAACAATCTTTATATTTGGATGGTTAAAGTCTAGTTTATGGGGGGAAGCATTATCCATTACTAACAGGACTTTAAAAAATAGATTCTTCTCTTTAATAAAACTTTCTACTTCAGGGACAAAACAATTATCAAACCAATCTTTAAAAATATCTTGGGTCATCCAAGCTTTAGTATTGGCTCTCCAAGAAATGTTTAATTCACTTCTATCAACGTTCTTAAGCGCTCTTGGGTTCAGCGAGCGACTTATTAAGAGTGGTTTAATCATGCAGTTGCCAGAAACATTACAGCAAAGATGTACTGTAAGACGTTCCTTAGGAATCTTAAATCCTTGTGCTCGTTTCTGGCTTTTAGGTGCGAAAGTTGTACATGGTAACTTTTTCCAGTATAAAGCCGTCTCATCAGCATTAAATATCTGATCGGCTGAATACCCTCCCTCTA
>DWJA01000039.1:0-14540 GCA_018248675.1 Gesta gesta | reverse complement strand
TCAATACTTTTTTGATTGATCATGAGGTCATTAATTTAAATTAAATAAAAAACCATTAAATGTCCCATGAAATTTTATTTAGTCTTAATTATTTTATCAATTATAAGATCTTCAGAAGACAATGAGGTATTAAATAGAACATTTCAAGATGAGGGAACCTTATATGATGAAGATGAAGAATTACGACCTAGCTCTCCGCTTCAGACAGGGGAAAGTTTAATTGGAGAGTTTGAGGAAGTTGGATTAGATTCTTTGCGGGAAGAGACTTCAAAATTAATTAAAAAAGAATTATTAAAAAATGAATACACAAAATCTCATAATGATAGTGATAAAGAGTCAGTAACTCTTCCTCAAAAAATTGATTTAAATAGGTTAGAATATCCATGGCTGCAAAAACTGCAAAAACTTCTTTTTTTATACAAAAAAAAGGATCAAGCAAGCAAAGAACTCCAAAATTATCTTAGGCAAAATATGTGGCTCGAAGAATTACTATTTTTAATTAATATTAATAAAGATAATGTGTCGCCTCAAAACAGTAAAATTGAAAATGCACAAAACTCAGATTTACCGGCATTATCAATATCGCTAAATCATAACGAAGATTTGCAATTTAATAATGTATCTGAAAAACTTAACGGTAACGTTGAAAATCCGCCCAATCAATTAGAATCACCTAAAAATCTTGATCACACTGTGGTATCCAATGAACAACAAGTTTCTTTAGAGGCATCAAGACCAAGCATTAAAAATAAGTCCGAAATTTTCTTGCCTCATAAACCTAATTTTGAAGATTCAAACATTCAAATTTTTTACGAATTTTCAACTACACGCCCTGAAAGTAACACACATGCACGCTTGTCTCAAAATACATCAACTGAGTTAGACATAACGCCAAAACGTTCAGAAGAAACGATACATAACGTTTCTAGTGTTAAATCCATACAACCATTAAAAAAACCCTATCAAGGTTTTGACATAAATACGAACTCTGCTGAATCATCTAAGAAACATTTTGAAAGATTAAAGAGAATTTTGCTATCCCAAAGGCCGCAAATTTTAACTGATAAAATAACACAACATTCAGGATCACCAATAAGACATATTTTAGTTGAGAAACGTAAAATAAATGACCTGAAACTAAAACGCGATAAAACTCCAACGCTAAGTAAAACAGATTTTAAAGTTCAAGATGATAAATCTAGGCGTGCAAATTCGATTAAAGGTGAAAAAGAAACTTCTAAGTATCGCAAAAATAATGGCGATCTTGTGAAAGTTAAAGATAATCTAAAAAAAATAAAAACTAAAAAAAAATCTAAAAAACTTTTTAGGCGAAAAAAAAAGATTGCTGCAGTGAAAAAAAAAGACGAGCATGACATTTTTAACCTTCAGAATGGGGATAATACCAACATTCATTCTCCAGCTGAAAACAATCATGACCTTAATGCTTCAAAACATCCTAATGGTAGTAGCAAAAACGTTTCTTCTAACGATTTAAAACTCCCGTCTGCCTCGAAAAAGAAGTTTATTGTTGATGAACATAAAATTATAAATTTTGAAGAAGATGAACGTTTAAAAGCTTTAGAACCACATAATGTAATTTACAAACGAAATTATACATCCCCCAAAGATGTTACTGAAGCTCAAAAACTTACACAAAATAAATATGTTAAATCTCAATATGATAAAACTAAAGTTGTTGACAGACGATTTTTAACCGATAAAAAAAGTTTTCATAAAGATAAATCTCAAGATGACAACATTAAGCCTGTTGACAGTACATTTAAAAATAATAAATCAAGTACTCTTAATGCCGAACACAAATTAGTTTTTAATAACGGAAATCAGTTACAAACTGAAGGTTCGTTTCATAGCAACGCATTTCAAAATCAATTAATCCTTAAATTTACGTTTCGACGAAAAAGATCATAATTAAAAAAATGTTGTAAATTTTGTTTACTGTTTACGTTCTTACAACCTACTGGAGATGTCTGTTTATTGATATTTCTAGCACCGCTGCTATTCACCATAGCCATGTTTATTTTGGTTGAATGCGCTTAAAACTTAAACCAGTGTCGGACAATCTTTTTGAAGCTGCGGCGCAATATCTTAGCTTTTTTGACTTCTCGGGCCCATTTTTGCAATTTTTTACTTCGCGGCGCCCAAAAAAAATTTTACGGCACACCATTTACACGACACTGATTTAGAGTAAACCAATGGGCTGTTTATCAAGCCTAAATGTTTTAACCAGGGGTGGGCAAACTTTTTGGAACGCGAACCGGTAAATTAAAAAAATTCTTGTCGCGGGCCGGATGACCCAAAAAAAATAGTGCCGCGGTCCGGACGGTTCAAAGGCCCTTAAGTCCAAGAATACTTAGATCAAAGCTTTAAAGCTTTTTTTGTTTAATTTATATACTTTCTAGCACTAAACAACTGTTACCTTAGCATTTTTATCATAAATAGAACATAAATTTTATGTTTTATAAGTAGATGAACATATTTATGTTTTAAAAAACATATTAAAATTCGAATTTTTGCAATGTAATTTTTTTACAAAACCATCGGCGGGCCGTAGTTTGCCCATCCCTGCACTTGACCATGTAATATCATGCGATATTGCCAAAAATGACCCACCAACCAATTAACCTCTGCCATCACTGCCCTAAACCATTAATCGATTCCGGTCCGCGGATGGTTTAAGATTTATGTAAGCTTGAAGCTTTTACTTTCATCAGTTTTGTAGTCTAAAATGGTAAATTTAAAGTTTTTTTTTTCAAAATCTCGTTGTATTGAAAATGTATTATACGATGGTTGTTTTGAATTTTTGACCGAGTATCAAAAACCTGCGTTATATGAGGGTTGATTGTATTGCAATGATTTTCTTTACAGTAAAATATGTGTTATATTGCTGTCTGTCCCGTTTACAACTTTGAGTATTCGATTGGAAGTAAGACATTTTATTTTGGTTACCCTTCCTTTAAGAAAATTTTAAAAGGAAATAATTTTCGAAAAAAGAGTACATAAAGTGTAGAAAGGTCTTAGAAAAGGTCTTGGCCGTGATACTGTCATATTATGTTTTAACTTCTCAAGACAGTTTTTAATTAAAACATTTTTTTAAGTTTTTAGAGGAATCCCTAAAAAACAATCATCTAAGAACAAATAGTTTCTATTTATGCCATAAAGATCATGCAAGACAACGATTTTATGGTAATATAAGAACGAAAAAAAAATTTAAGGGCATATCTAATCTATTCTTGATAAATAATAAACTTTTTTTAGGTCAAATAAAAATATATTAGCCACATTTGATGATAAATAAATTTAATGAAGCTAGTTATATTACTTAGGGTTATGTACTCCCAGCGGGATTTTGAGACTCCGTGTTCGCCGAATTTAGCTCTAAACAAGCATCTCTCTTGTCACCTATTGAATCTGCCAGGTCTCCATTTCTCCTGAAGTCCATGGAGATGCTTTCAAGTGTCTTTTTAAGTACAAGAGCTTGAATGTAAGCCTGTATTCGGTCAGATATTTCAAGTCTCCGTCTATATATATCATGGTATTTAGATACCACACCATCCCACGTCATAACATACGGGATAATTAAAGTTTTAAATCCGTGGATTTGTGTTAACTCGTTTGCCAAGACATCGTATTTCCTTAACTTCTCAGTTTCTACTTGTTGTAAATTTTCCTGCGATGTGATCCCAACTTCAACTACCAAGATTTCTTTCCCGCGTTTGTCGATTATAACTATATCAGGCCGGTTATGTTTAACTTTAATGTTTGTCTTTATAAATGTATCTACTCGGATTTCAACATGCTTGTTGGATACTACCTCTTGGACTGAGTGATTCCTTAGCTTTTTTGATGACTTAAGACCGTATTTTTTACAGAGGAGTAAGTGGATACATTTTAAAACTTCGTTGTGTCTCCTAGTGTAATCTGTACCAAGCATCTTGTCGCATCTAGAAGCCAGGTGGTCAACTGTTTTTGAGGAATCATTGCAGTGTGGACACTTCTTTGTCTCACCTAAGAACATGTTTCTGTCCTGTAGAAAACACAGGGCCGCTTCTCTTCTTGCAGGGATATTTCCGTGTCTTAACCAAACGGAGGATTCTTTAATTGATACTTTCTCATTGGACACTCCTTTGTACAACTTTTTGTGAAGTGTTTTAGTTTTTATTTCGTTGTACAAAGACTCTTTCTGAGCACATAATAAGGAGGGAACGTCGATTTCAGAAACTGTTTTATACTTTGTCCTGCAATATTCTTTAATTAGCCAAAAGTGAGTCCTGTCATCTTCTTGTACTTTTAGAATTGCCGCTCTTCTTTTGTAAACTAGCTTGGTCTTGGAAAAATCATTAAATAATTTAAAAAGCATCACCTCACTGCGATGTTCAACATTAACGAGTCCTCATGATATTAATATAATAGATAAGATGTTTTAAAATATTTGTGGGTCTTTAAAGTAGCCTCTAATAACAACATTTTTTTTGTGACTGCAATTATTTGTTCCACAGCGGATTCAACTATTTCAAAACACAAAACAGTAATGGGGATGAGTGATTTAACGATTACGGTGAAAAACAATGAAATAAAAATAATTGATAAAAACAAAACAGAAGTAACAATAGAGTCAGATAATGACATAGAAGAAATGACTACAACTTCTCATGGTTTATACGGAGTTGTTGTAATTGAAAATTGTAAATATTTGATTTACATCACAGAAATAAACAATATGCAAAATTTTGAAGGAGAAAATGTCTTTGAAATTCGTAACGTTGGCATTTTAAATTTAAGTGGTTCCTCAAATCATAAAACAGAATTAAATGATCTTTTAAATTTTTTTAAGATTCCAGGGATGTATTACAGTTCGTATCCTCTCTACAAAGAAACTAGCATCGGTAAATCAAATGGTGATGATTTTATTTTCAATTTCGCACCACTGAAAGAAATGGAAAAACTGAATCCAGAACTAAAGCAATTTAGTGTGAAGTGTATTCAAGGCTTTTATGGAGTTGAAAATGTAAAGGGAATCGATTATTATTTAATTTCTAGAAGATCTTGGAGAAGAACAGGTGCTCGATTTTTTTCGAGAGGTTCTTCCCCTGATGGTTATGTGTCAAATTATGTTGAATCAGAAGTATTCTTCAACACGAACAACACAAAAATGTCATATCTTCAAGTAAGAGGTTCTATACCTTTATATTGGTATCATGACGTAATGTTAAATTATACTCCTAAACTTGTAATCCGCCAGAACAACAATTTCGCTAAATGTGATGCTATTATTAGAGATAAATATCAGGACATTCTTTACTTGAATTTAATTAAAAATAAAAACTATGAAAAGCCACTTTATGACAAATTCAACAGAGTTTTAAAAGAAAAGAGCTGCGAAGTAGTGAATTTTGATCTTAACGGTGCAGGTTCATTTCAAAACAAACGTACCGTTATAGATTTTAATACGGAAATCAAGAAATATTTAGATAAATTTGCTTTCAAGACACCAGAAGATCAACAGAAAGGCGTAATTAGAACTAATTGTATTGATTGTTTGGATAGAACTAATCTATCACAATTTCAAATTTCAGAAGAAATTATCAAAAAAATGTGCGATTACGCAAAAATACCGCTTTATAACGAGATTTTAAAATTAAACAGAAGATTGTGGTTAAACAATGGAAATCATCTCTCTATACAGTATTCTGGAACAGGAGCAATTAAATCTTATATTGTTGAAGGTACTTGTAGTAGTTGGTCGGGAGATCTCAAAGATTTTTACAAATCGATCTCGCGGTATTTTTTAAATCGATATACTCACGGGAGACTTCAAGACACTTACGACATTTTGACAGGCAAAAATCTGATCAAAAGAAAAAGATATCCAAGAACTAAAATATTTACACCGAGACAACTAGCTTTCATTGGTATTTTAGTTGGCTTGTTGACTATCTCTAGTTTTATGAAATCAAAAGGTAAGGTTTTATCAGTATTTAAAACTTTTATAATTTGTTTCGTATTAATTTTACTTATGATGAGTCTTATGAGTAACTATCCAAAATTTGATGATGACTAATAAAAAAGAAATGGTATTAAAAATAAATTGTTTCTTTTATTTTACACGTGTTCTCTTGTAACTTACTTTTTTAAAACAAAAAGTTTTAAAAATTAATAAAAAGTTATTTTTTCTCAAAACTCAAAATTTAAACCCCAAATGTCCATTGCAGCCCAAATTGAAGGAAAATTGATATTAGATGTGTTCGGAGATAGAATAGAATTCGATTGTGATACTTATTCTGTCAAAAATAACATATTAGTGTATACTTATGAAGACAGTCTTGTATATTATGACTTAATAGGAAAGAAATTACTTTCTAAACATCACATTTTCTCTAAACCAATTAAACTACAACAATCGGAAAACGGAAAAATCTCAGGTGTCCTAAACACTGACTACGTTTTACTTGTTCTTAATTTAGAAAAACAAATTTTTATGGAAAATAACGTCAGCAAATTTGAATTATCAAATAATATTTTAGCTTATGTTTCTGGTGATAAAATGATGTTAAAAAGACACAATGAACCTTATCCTTTCCACAGATCTAGTGATATCTACTCTAATTTTTATTCTTTTGATGATTTTTGTATTTTAGCAACCAGAAAGTCATTAGAAGACAACAATTATAAAATTTACATGATATCACCAAGAAAATCTATAATAGTAGGCTCCTTTGACATAATGGAACAATTTTCGTGTAAAATTAATAAAGAAAAAACGCATATTCTCATGAGATTAGCTACTTCTTATGTAAAAAATAGTTATTTTGCACATACAGAAGTTCATCTTTTTGATATCGCAAACTCAAAATTAGAAAAAATGCCAAAGCTTTCAAATATCTCAGATTTTAATTTTTTAAAAAATGGATTCGTTATCATTTTTGGATCACAACCTTCAAATGTCTGTGTTTATGATTATAATAAGAATCAAATTAAGAGATTTCCTAAAGGATTAAGAAATCAGGCGTATTTCAATCCTCATTTTAATATTGTAGCTCTAGCTGGTTTCGGTCAATTATCTGGTGATATAGAAATTTATAATACTGAAACTATGGAGAAATACGGGGAGTTATGTGAACTTGGTGCAAATAACATACAATGGGAGAACAGTGGTACATATTTTTATGTATCAACAACTAGTTATCTTAAAGAAGATAATAAAATAACAATGTATGATTATTGCGGAAGGAAAATTAAAGAAGAAAAATATAAAGCATTAATATCTAGCATTGTTTATGGCTTAGAAGAGCCATTTGTAGAATTAGAAAAACCAAGTGCTTCTGTTAAAACCAGAAAAGAAGTTTATGTTCCTCCGCATCTTGCAGGTAAAGGACCTATCCGAAAAACGTACATTAAAGAAAATAAAAATAACATAAACAAAATTAACACTGAGCCTAAGAAAAAACCACAAGAAATTCTTGAAAACTTAAAAAATCTTCTTAAAGAAATTGAAAATTTACAGAGGAAACTTAAAGATGGCGAATCATTGAGTACAAAAGAGATGAATTTAATTTTAAGAGAGGAATCAATACGAAATAAGATTGAAAATTTTAAACAATAAAATCAAATTTTTTACAAAGAGTGTATGATTTAAAGGTGATTAAGTGTCTCTTGTTTATATTATAAATCAATAATCTTTTTAAATCTCATAATTACATCTTATTAATTTTTAACAAAAAATTTTTTAAGGTAAAAAAGACTAGGATTTATAATCTTTTGTCAACATTATGATAGACATAAAATTATCGCGGGTTTGTAAATATTAATCCAGGGATAAGCAAACTACGTTACGCATAAGGTTTAAATCCGGCCCGCCGATAGTTTCGTATAAAAACACGTTGCAAAAATTTGAATTATCTTATGTTTTTTTTATGATAAAAATGCTAAGATGACATTTGTTTAGCCCAATAAAGCATATAAATAGTAAAAATTGCATTAAAGTTTTGACCTAAGTATCCTTGGACTAATGGCTTTTACCATCCGGCCCGCGATCCAAAAAGTTTGCCCACCTCTGATTTAAATTTTAGTATCGTTTTAAAACAAACTACGATTTAATTATTTATTTTAAAAATATTTTATCTGATTTCTTTATCCTGCCATTAACTTCATGGTGAACTACCAAATACATAACGCGTTTTTCTTTTAATTTATCCAAAAGTAAAATTATATCTTTTTCATAAACCAGATAACGAATTTTCGCGACTTTATTTTCTTCTTTATCAAATAACTCAACCTTTGTATTAGATGCATTTAAATTATCGTTTCCTAAAATATTAATTTTTAGGCATCTCGTAATTTTCATAAAATTTTCACCATCAAAAATGTCGAATCTAACCGAAGTGTCCAGATCAAACCTGATGAATTCAAATAAACACTTTTTAAATTTCATAAAAGCCTCAAATTGTAAATCAATTGTAGGATTAGAATTTTTTGTATGATCAATAAAATTTTTTATGAGGTCGCTTAAAGAATTTTGATTATTTTCGTTACTATCTTTGATGGCTTTCTTAAGATCTTCTACCAAAAACTTAATGTTTTCATCTTCTGTGTCAAAATTATTTAACGATTTTCTGAATGTAAAAATATTAATTAAATTTGAATATTCTATTCTTAAAAACTGATTAAAGACTTCGACTTTGTCAATTTTCAATGTAAAGCCATCTTTAGTCCTATGCATTTTACAAATAAATCCCAGAGTTTCATCATCGAAAAATTCGGATTCAAAAGTTGTAAACTCGAACTTCACAAAAACTTCAGGATCATTTTTTAAGAGATATTTTATATTCCTGCCTTCTATAAATAACTTTAGATCAAGCACACCATTATTAACTTTACTGTTTATGTTGTGCAAAGGATTTTTGTAAGGTACTAATTCTTCTAATGTGTATCTAGTGCAGTTTACTTTAGAGATGGTATTCATTTTGTATAAATAATCTTGCAATTGAATTTTTGATTCGAGAAGGTATCCGTTTCTATAGATTAGTTCAAGTTTTGTGGCATATAAAAACGCAATAAATACTAAAAACATGGGTATTATTTCAAAAATTTTATTATAAAAAAATTTCAATGATATTTTTAAATGACAATAAAAGTGATTTGAAAAGTTTTAAATAAGAGACATTGTCCCTTTAAAAAATGTTTAAATGAATAATATATCAAAAACAGCTCAATAATATGAACTCCATTGTAAAAAACGAACGTAAAAAAAATAAAAAAGCAAAGTTGATGATAAAAGTAAAGATGCAAACCACTTTATTCAACATATTTTTTTATAATCAAATAGTAATGCTATATAAATGATTTAAAAAACTTTTAAATACAAACTTGGTTAAAATAAGTGTTGATCTTATAAAAAAATCATTTAAACAACTAAAATACACATAACAAACTCTAAAGCACAAGTAATATTAGTTTTATTTAACACTTTTTCAAAGCCCATTTCCATTGGATTCACATACTCCCATTATTAATCTCCAAATTTTATCTAAATCTTCTTTCTCAACTGTTCCCTTATCCACTTTTATTCTGTTAATCTTGTATCCGTCCAAAGCTTCTGTACTTTCATTACCTTCCTCATAAAGATAAAACACAGGAATTTTACTAAACAATCCAGCAATATCCCCAATTTTCCATTCATTAATCTGAAATGAACTACCATCAACAAAAATCCCTACCAAACTCTTCCAATCCTCTGAAGTCCAATCATCAATTGTGTCTTCTATTAAAAATTTTTTACCGTTAAAGTTCGTTTTTAATTTATCTAAAACCAATTTTGAATTTTTTATTACATTCCCAGAAATCAAAATCTCCTCAATGTTACTCAAATTTATAAAAGAAATCAGAGAAGAAGGTACTACAATCCTGTAAGGTTCTAAACTAGTTTTAAATGAGACATTTTTGTTCTTTTCAGAAAAAAGTTTACTAACCCAAGAGTAATCATGTCTACTAAAATAGATTTCATCTGGTGAATCGTATCGACATACAGTTACATCTTCTTTTACTTTCTTTAATTCTTCTGTAATTAATTTTTGATCAGTGTAAAAAATCGGAGAAATATTTTGTTCTTTACATTTTTTTAAGTACTGAGTGTACATAATATCTTTATTCAAAATAAAGAAGGCCAATTGTTCTAAAGTGTAAAACTTCCCCGATTGATCTCCTATTTCTATTTTACTCTTTTTATCAACTTCTTTTCCTCCAATTATAACGTACTCCTCGTTTATTACTGTATTTTTAGATTTATTCATAATTTCTTTTAAAATTTCCATTTTTTAATAAATTTTTTTAAGAGGGCTATGATTCAAACAAGAAGTGTCGATATTCCAGCAAACAGAATGTCCTTTATAAAAACCAATTGGCTTAAGATTTACACACCTATTGTTGAACTCGGGAAAGTCCAAATCAAAATGAATTTTATTAAAAAGCAAATTGAATTAAGAACTTGTGGTTTTACAGAAGATCCATCCTTTGTGAGTAGATCTGAACAATTTGTAAAAGCAATTGTATTAGGATTCGGAATTGAGGATTCTATGGCTATTCTTAAATTCCCAGATGTTTTTATTGATCATTTCAACATTCACGAAGTCAAAATTCTTAAAAATCTTCACATAGAAAGAGCAATTGGTAGAATGATAGGAAGAGAAGGAAAGACCAAGACAACAATAGAGAATTTAGCAAGTTGTAAAACTTTAATTAAAGATTCAGATGTTTATTTATTAGGACCATCTGAGAATACACGTATAGCCAGAGATTGTTTATGTCGATTAGTAATGGGATCTCAACCTGGTACGATTTACAATAGACTTAGGAATATTAGAACTAAAATTAAAGATCAAACTGGGTGTATACAAGTTATTTATAATGAATTAGAAAAGAAATAAAATAAAATATTAATTGTTTAAAATATTGGTTTATTAAAAATATTTTTTCTCGTAATCCCCCCTCAAAAATGTTTAACAATTTTATTGGAGGACCACAAAAACCACTTACAGACACTTCAGAAACAATTCAAATTTCTTCATTGGCTTTACTTAAAATGTTAAAACATGGTAGATCTGGTGTTCCTATGGAAGTCATGGGATTAATGTTAGGAGAATTTGTAGATGAATACACAGTTAAAGTTGTAGATGTATTTGCTATGCCTCAAAGTGGTACAGGTGTAACTGTAGAAGCAGTAGATCCAGTTTTTCAAACTAAAATGATGGACATCCTGAAAGCAACAGGTCGTCATGAAACCGTCGTAGGTTGGTATCATAGTCATCCTGGTTTCGGTTGTTGGTTAAGTAGTGTAGATATTAGTACCCAAAAGAGTTTTGAGAATCTTTGTGAAAGGGCCGTGGCTGTTGTTGTTGATCCAATTCAAAGTGTTAAAGGGAAAGTTGTTATCGATGCTTTTCGTCTTATAGAAAATTCAATGGGAATTTTAGGAGGAGAACCAAGACAAGTTACGAGTAATATTGGTTATCTTAAGACACCATCTCTTATTTCTATAATTCATGGTCTTAATAAACATTATTATTCTTTTAATATAACTTGCAAAAAGAATGAATTGGAACAAAGAATGCTTCTTAATCTTCATAAAAGGACCTGGGCTGAGAATTTGATGCTCCCGAAAGTCGAGACCAACAGAGAAAAATTAGTAAAACTTATTGAAGATTACGGGAAATCTCTTGAAGAAGAAAAAGATTTGGTAGGAGAAGAATTAGAATTAGCAAAAGTAGGAAAAGTTGATAGTAGAAAACATTTAATTGAGTACGGAGAGAAGATTATGCAGGATAATACGATTTATAGTTTACTTTACTCAATTCATCAATATATTTTCAATTAAAAAGATTTAAAAATGTAAAAATGTAAAAGAAAATAATATTACTGATTTAGGCGGTTAAACTGCTTTAATTTAAAAAATTTCATAATTTTAATTTAATAAACTTAAAAAATCAATCTCACTATAAAAATATTCACTTTTTTGATTTTCTCATTTATTTTTTTCAGTTGTAAATTTCCCGGATATAAAAATATGATCAGAAGGAAAATGAACATTAGGAAGCCCTACAACACGTTCAGCGTATTCTGGTTCAATAGGAGAAAGTAAAGAAGTCGGTGTTAATTTATCAGAATAAAAAATGTAATCTATTACGCCTTTGAAAAGTGGAGTAAAATTAGTAAAATCAACTTCTTCATTACCATAAAGATCATTAAATTTAAGGCCAAGTTTTGGTTCGTAATTTAAATCATAACCACAATCAAAGAGATCTCCTTTATCGTAAGTCCCTTGGGTTATCATTGAGTACACGGAAGAGTCCATTAAAGAATTAAAATCTCCAATTAAAAGAACATGTGAATTTTTGTAAATTTTCCTTATTTTCTCAATTTCTTCAAGCAAAATCGCCGCTTGAATCAATTTAATATCTTTAAACTCTGGGTCCCAATAGAGATGAGCATTTACTACTATAAAAGTATCTCCTGTACGATTTTCGAGAATGGCAACCAGTGCGATATTATCTTTTCTTCCGTATCTATTCATAAAATCTTGATTTTTATTAAATCTCGTGTCTTGTGATACACGTCCAAGGAAATCAATCACGAAATTGTTTACAATATTAAATTTCGTTTTCTTCCAAAAAATAGCACAGCCATCAACTGATTTATTATCAGGAATAGTTTTAGCTCGACCTTTAGGACAAAAAATTGAACTGTAATCACAACGGAGATCAAGTTGATCTTTATAAAATTCCTGATAACTATAAACTTCAATTTCTTGAAGACACAGGACATCCACATTGTATTGTTGTATTTCATGAAGGATATTTTCTTTACGGTAATCCGGATTTAAAACCCAAGAAGGTGGATGAGCCAAATTCAAAGCACACAAATTAATTAAAATGTTATAAGATCCAAATGAATATTCTGGTCCAGGTAATTCTCTACGAATAATTGTATCTATCCAAGTCCTTACTAAAGGAGAAGGATAAGAAGTATTATGTTCTCTACAATATTGAATTAATTTCTTTTCCCTGTACAGTACGTTAAAAGGACTTACAAGTGAATTATTATGAATTTCAAAAACATTTAAATTGTAAAGACAACCCAATTCCATTGGAATATTAGAAATTAAATTATCAGAAAGATACAATTCCTTTAAATTAACCATCTTCCCTATCTTTGGTGGAATACATTTGATTTTATTTCTACTTAAATTAAGAATTTCAAGATCTTTAAGAAGATAAATATCCTCTGGAATAACCTCCAAATCATTTCCTTTTAAATTTAATTCCTTTAAAAATGTCAATTGAAAAAGAGATTTAGATAGATTTTTAATTCCTTGGTTTGATAAATCTAATCCCATGTAATTGTCTTGATAAGTTTTGACTGTAACTTTAGTGCCTTTTTTCTTTGGAGTTTGGACGTCTTCCATGAAAAGGGGGCAAAGGAAAAAATCGAAAAAAGAAAAATTGAAATGAAAATTGTGTAAAAAAATTAAAAGTCGCTTATTATTTAAAGTTGATAAATTTTTATTTTGATAACGGATAGTTTAAATAATCAGTAAAAAAGAAAGGGATATTGAAGGATATTGAAAAATATTTAATTTAAAAAGTAACATGCAAGGCTGTCTTTACGCTATATGAGAGGGTACCACCAGAGTATCTTCAAACGCGGGAGCCATAAAAACTAGATACGTCTATAAAAAACATAGCCCTAAAACACAAGAACCCCATAAAATACTTTAAATTATTTTTTAATTTAATGAATGATGATTAATTCCAACTACTACATTCACTCCTAACAACCCATTAATAGCAGTCTCAATCATTTTAAATTCATTTTCATTGTAAGTGCATTTCTTCTCGACAAGAACATTAACTACTTCTTCATCTACTCCCTTAACATCCGTTCTAATCCCGTTGACTTGGAAAGGGAAACAAGCTCCTACAAAAACTTTTTTCTTGTTATTCCAAGACATTTCTTTTTCAAAATCAATATTTTCAACCAAAACTACAAAATAATCCTGGAATTTCTGTTTAATTGATCTCATAATTGACTCGTATTTCCTTTGAGCTTTAGGAAGGATTTCTTTATCCATTTTCACTACCATTACCTTTTGATTAGAATCTCTAATAAATGTTTGGATAGTAATATTTTCAAAAGAAGTACCTTCTTCTATTAAATCTGAAGTGTGCTTCTTAATAATTTCAGCAATTTGTTTTTCGGTTTCAGTTTGAGATTTCATTAGGGGGGTAAAAATTTTAAAAAGCTATAGGAATGAAATAAGGGGGTATTAGGGGGGGGGTATGGGAACTGTAAGAGATTAACGGAAACGTAATTAATGGATATTTATGAAGGACCCTAGTAAACTTTAAATAGTACAGGCGTAAAGAATGTAAATTTAAAAGTCTAAACAACTTTATCATCTTAAAACAACAAAAATTACATTTTTTTTTAATAAACCTTTTATTCATCACTACTCACAACAACTTTAGCAA
>DWJA01000038.1:0-14797 GCA_018248675.1 Gesta gesta | reverse complement strand
ACAAATTTCTCTTCAAATTCAAAAATGTCCTAAGATTATGCAACACCTAATTTTGATAAAAACGAGTAAAGTACAATGCAAGTGGTTTCATGAAAAACTGTTTTATTAAAAGGGTTTAAAAGATTCAAAGGCTATAAACCATGATTTTTCCGCGATGTTTAGACCATTAAACATGCCAGTATTATCGAAAAATTGGGGTGTCCTAAGATTATGCTACGGACTGTAGTTATTCAAAATCCAGATAAAATTTTAAAATGAATTTGGCTCAATAAGTTGCTCTTTGCATGAAAAAATTTTGCACAAGTTCCTTTAACGACAACAACTGTTGAAAAAACCTTTTCTTATTATAAAAACCTTAATAATGAAAAATGAAGAAATTTAAAAGTCTCGTCTCTTGAAATGCTAATCTGGTTCTGTTTTAATAAATTTATTTTAGTGGATTTAAATTAATATGGCATAATATGTTTATAATAATCTTTATTTCTGTTAAACGACATTTAATCGTCCATTAAATACCGAATCCGGTGTGCAAACCTTGCATTTATTTTTTTTAAAAAATTAAACGTGATTTGTCAGACAACTTATCCTTTTTTTATTCCTCTCAAAAAATTACCGATATTTTCCACAAAAAAACCAATATTTATCCGGTCACTAGTTATATATTTCAACAAGATAACGACCCAAAGCACACCTCAAGGCTAGCAAAAGCCTATTTCGAGGATAAGCAGATCCCAGGTCTTGATTTAGCTCCACAATCGCCTGATTTAAATCCGATTGAGGCAGCCTGGGCCATTGTAAAGAAAAAAAAATGAACATCTGATACCGAAAAATAAAGACGAACATGAAGCGAATATACGTGCTGCGTAGAACTCTATTTCCCCAGAAACCTGTTATAAATTGTGTAAAGGCTTTTAAGATGATGTTTTAGCTGTTTACAGGACAGGAGGCTGTTATACCAAGTATTAAATAAAAAGTTGCATTCTTTATTGACCATTTTTTTTTTAATTTATTCTATCAGGCTTAATATTTATATCATTAGACGAAAAAGTACATAAATGTTTTAAAAATAAAAAACTTTTTTTTACATAATATTTTTATTGTTTTTTAAAGTTTTTTTCTTGAGGTAATTTTTGTTGCATTCTTTTTTGAACAAACTGTATATCAGATATGTTAAAACGAGATAAATTGGAAGTCTTTTTAAGATATGTGTGGTATCCCCACATTATTATGTTACTATTATTTGTTCCTTATAATCAAAATGTGTTTTATTTATATTGGTTTCACACCTTGTTTTAACCTTGATGTGTTACATTAGTTTCAAAAAGGGGATTAAAACTATTTAAGCTAAAAATAAACGAAAAAACACAATGGTAAACAATTCTAATAACAACAACAACAAACCCCAGAATATGGATAGGACCGAACAGAAGAGGCCATCCAGGGGATTTAAGAATTACGACAAAAATAATAAAACATTTACCTTTAAAAATTATTTGGAAACGTATTTTATAGTAGGATACGTCAATATGATAGTGTTTTTGAAGACAGTTAAAGGATAATTATCTTCCTTTCGTCTTTCAAAGAAAGATATTTGGGAAAATAGAAATTTTTGTGATAGCCGGAACTTTTAAGTCTTCGCCAAGCGAATTTTACCAAGTTGTAATCTTCCACGGATATATATTTGACAAAACTTTTCCATTTATGAAATAGTTTTGAGTAAAAAACGAAAACTCTTAGGTGTGTGGGTACTCGAGGACCTTTTTGAATTTTTGAAAGGGCCTCACCCCTTAAAAAGGTTTGAAAATTTAAAAAAAGGGTTTATTTTTAAAAATTTTTAAGGATACCCCCTTAATGTCAAGAATTTCTAGAAAATGTATCGTGAAAGATGAACTCATATTTTCAAATGCAGATATGCAAAACATGATTGTAAATAGAAATATAGAAATTTGATTGTGGTATTCACCACATGTTCTGGAACGTTCTAGAACTTTATTTTGTTTTTTAAAAATTTATTTGTTTACCCCCACGAAGGGAAAAGGAAATGGAAAGAAATACTAATAAACCTTTTAATATTCATAATATTGTTGAATATTACCTTCTAGTTGGGCCACAGACGTGTGGTTACTACAATATATTATACGCAAAGTAAACATTTATAATCATATAATACACACATAGTACACAGTTTTAATCATATAGTACACATTAACAATTAGAACACTACTTTTGATAATAACATTTTTAATATTTTATATTTCACATTTAAGTTCTAAAGCATGTAATCCCATTTTAAAAGCAAAATCTAAAGTTTTATAAACCATTTTATGTCTATTAATCGTACTCACCCCTTTAAATTTATCAGAAGTCATTTGAATTCTAAAATGTGTCTCATTAGACGTATTTCCTTTTATAGATTCATGTCCAAAATGCAAATAAGAAACATTCTCAATATTTAAATGACTAGGATTATATTCTTCTTTTAATTTCTCCAAAATTTTACATTCTAATTCCCCGGGCATGATGTTAAGGGGGTATTTATAATTTTAAAAAATTAAGGTTTTATAAAAGATCATTGTTAAACAAGGGGCAAGATTTAAGTATCATTAAGTGATATTATTATGGCCCCTCTTTACCCTTAACTCTTTTTACCATCCGCCCTTTTACTCCCCTACATAAATTTTAAAAAATCTCTTGATTTATCATTTTTCCCCGGTCTCTCTTTAAGTTTAAGTTCTATTTCTTTTTTAAGTTCATTTATTTTATTTTTCTTTAAAGATCCTAATGTTTTCCCGCTGTTCAATAGACCCAATCCTTTTTTTACATTTAGATTCCATTTTATTTTATTAAGCACG
This sequence comes from Gesta gesta, assembly GCA_018248675.1. Taxonomy (NCBI): domain Eukaryota; kingdom Metazoa; phylum Arthropoda; class Insecta; order Lepidoptera; family Hesperiidae; genus Gesta; species Gesta gesta. The sequence continues at coordinate 11,945 of DWJA01000038.1, read as the reverse complement.
ATATTCAATTTAAATTTAATGTCTTTGTCAGGACAATCATTTAATATTAAATTTTTATCAAATTCTATAAAATTTATTGTAACCTCCTTATCATCCACTTTATCATTTTTATCATCTATTACTTTTTTTATTCCTTTTAAATATTTTAAAAAATAATAAACAGATCTCTCATCTTCGTATTTTAGAAATACAAAATCCAAATATTCTCCTTTCGAGTTCATAGGCCTTTTATAAATTTTTATTTCTCCAAATGATTCACATAATTCTATTAATAAATCATTTTCTAACCAATTTGGAATTAAATTTAAAAAAATTATTGTCATAATGAGGATCATATTATATTTTTATTTTTATTTTTATCCCTATGAACCAAAAGAGAGAATTAGAGAAATTGTACAAGAGATTCCTTTTAGATCTTAATAAAAATTTAGTAAGTAATAAAGAAAAAATTATAGAAAATTTAAATTTAATTGAAGATTTATTAATAGAAATGGGTTGTTAAGGAAAGGTGGGGGGTATAGTGTTAGGATGGGGGTAGGAAGTGAGATGGGGGGCTAGTTAAGGTAAAGGATAAAGGAAGGGGGTGTGTCAGGGTAAAGTGTGCATATAAAATAAAGGGGTGTATAGAAGATGACTTAAAAGATAAAATTTTTAACTTATAAAATCTTAGTTTACATTTTAATAATATTTATTTATTCCCTCTTTCACTTTCATTTAAATATTTCATTGATCGTACTGTAGTAATTTATTAAATCAAATTCAATTGAGTAATTAAGAGTTGATAAGATCTTCATTTCTAATTTATTTACAATATAAGAACATTCTGAGATATTATTATTATAAACATGTACATCATCAAGGTATTTGGAGGCTATTACACAACACACGGAGTAAAGGAAATCCAGGTTTTCATATTTTAAATTTGAGATTTTTAAAAAATTTTTGAAAATCCTTAACCCGAAAATTATATTCGTAAAATTAAAAGAAGCCAATTTTGAAAGGAAATCCGAATAAAAAACATTATTTTTCATATTGTAGGATTTATAAATAGAATAAAGGATATCATCTCTTAAGGTATTTGGAAATGAAATAGAAGGGGGTCCACCATAAAAAGGGTCTTCCTTATAGTAAAAATATCTAGTATCATCCTCCTCCTTATGATATTCACTACCCCATATCAATGAATTAGATCTTTTTCTCCCTGATTCAATTTTATGATTTTTAAAATTAAGGTATCTTTTTCGGGGTCCCTTGAAATCTCTACTTAAGGATTCTCCCCTACTTAATAAATTCCTACTCAATAAATCCCTACTTAATGAATCCTTATTTAAGAATTCCCCCCTACTTAATAAATCCCTACTACTTAATATCCCCTTACTTAATAAATCCCTACTTAATATCTCAGAATTAAAATCATTAAAATTCCTTTTAAAAATACGATTATTCCTCACTTCATTTTGATTTTCATTTTTTGTGTTTTGATCAAGGATGTGGTTCTGGACTTGGTTTTGATGTTCTTGATGTGTTTCAAATCCACTTTTCGGAAAATGATTATAAACCAATGGATTTATGAAATTGGACTCCTTTCTGTTTGTATCTGTTCTGATGCCATCAAAATCATTTATCTCAACGGTATTTCCAATGATTCTTCGTGTAGTCATAAAAGTGGATGTTTTGTTTTTATGCGCATTAAAATTGATATTTTGTTTGTTTATGCTACCAATCAGAAATTTGGATTTTAAAGGAGTTTGGGTGTGCAAATTATTGTGGATATGCATATTATGGATACCATTGTCTTCATGCTTATTATGTACTCCATTCTGGTATACGCTAAGATTTTGAACTCCATTATTGTATACTCCACTCTTAATTCTCCTTGTTGTCCACATTGTTAACATGTTTAATCCTTTTCTTTCATAAATCGTACTTTTCATTCTTTTCATGGCGTATATCTCTTCTGTGATTTTGTTGTTTTGCATGGAAAGAAATTTAATTAAGTTTAAATAAATTCAAAAAAATAAGTTCTGGAACATTCCATAAATCTCAATTACCATCAAATTTTTTATCAATAAAAACAAATTAAACTCATCATCATGAAATTGATTCAAAAACAAACAATCTAAAAATTATAAAGATATAAAAAAGATATTCATATAAATATTTAGTTATTAATATTTTTCATTTTAAACATCAAATGTTTCATAAAAATTAAAGTTTTGATTTGTTTCTCGCAAAGTGATGGTCTATGAATCAGAAGATGAAACACGATCAGTTTATTTGAGATCAATATGAAGGGGTATTTTAATGGCAGGAATAAAAGAAGGTTATCCTTTAAAAATATTTATAAGCTAAATAAGGTCTAGCTTAATTTACGATCATCTAGCCTTCCTTATGTAAATTACGATCATCTAGCCTCCCTTAAGAAAACTACGATCACCTAGCCTTCCTCAATCCTTAATACTCTTCAAAATCACTTAATCCCCTCACTTTTAATTTATTAATTTCATCAAAATCTCAAGGTCTTTTTCCGAAATTTCAAGTTTTGATTTATTTTTCATAATCTCTTCCGGAGATGATTCGAAAATGAATTTAAAAGATTCTAGTCTTTTGAATTGTTCTATACACCCACTCGGGACTTTGTTACTTAATCCTAAAATATAACCAATAAACCTGGTCATTTCTATGATTTTTTCATGTTCAATGTATTTTATGCAAAGAATCAAATCACAGACATTCGCATAAACAAGATTAAAAAAATTAATTTCAAAAGCCAATTTGCTTCTTTGAGGGACGAATTTGTCTGTAAGTGATATAAAATCATAATGTTTCTCTTTAAAATAAACTTTAAGTAAAAGTAATGGCTCATTAAGACTCTTTGTAATTTCTGTTGATTTCTTTGAAATCATAAAAAATATTTCTTCTCTTAAATTTGACAGGTCAGGGATGATTTTTGAGTGGGGAAGTACACGAACTAAAACTGTTAATTCTGCAAATAAAATGAATTGATGGAGAGGAATGGGGTCTACGATTTGATTCATCATTTTAAGGAGAGCTCTCTCTACGAATTGTTCAGCCTTTTTTATGCGTTTGGATTTGCATAAAGTGATGATTTTTATGCAAAGTAAAATTTTATAAAAATTTATCGAAATTTCTTTAGGAAGGAATTCTGGTTTACTTAAGTCCAAAAAAAGTAACGAGTGTTCATGATTATTATCATCAGTCTTGTTAGATTCATTAATATTAACTTTGCTAGGTTCCTTACTATCTCCATCCACCCTATCATCCACCCTATCTCCCTCCTTATCAAATAAACCTGTTTCTTTTAACCAACAAACCGTTTCCCATTTTCTTTCTTTTCTTGATAAATTTATTATTTCTTTCATTGCACAATCTAATTTCCATTCTTCAATGTCCGTAATAAAAAATTCAGTTTGTGATAAAAATGAATTGGTTGTAATTAAATCATTTGAAGAAAGATCAGAATCTAATAGAAGTCTACAGAGATTTCTTTTAAAAATTTCATTAAAAATTTCAACAGTAAAAGTCAAGTTGTTGATAAAATCTACTTCAACAAACTTATAAACTCCAAAAAAACAATCTTCTGTTGGTTCTTCATTTACTGGAATTAAATACAAAATGTATAAATTCTTTTCATCAACGTAGCAGTTTATTCGGGGGACTGTAAATTTTTTCATATCTTCAGCCAATTTCTTTCTGATTGCATTTTCACAAATAAAAAAAAGCTTTTCATTTTTTCTGATGATGCGCATGAATTCATCCAAATCTAAATTGATTTTGAGAGTTTTGACAGCTCGTCCTTCGATTTTGGGCGTATTTTTAAAAAAGTCGTTTACGGTTTTTGGTTCGAGATAAATCACTAAAATCAGAGAATCAAGGTAACCCAATACTTTTTTAGTTAAGATCTCCTCTTCTTTAACAAAATCCAAAAGCATTTTTATATCTGAGAGTGTATAACATTCCTTAGAATAAAGGTCTATTTTCCTTATTTCTTCATTTACTTTTACCAAATCTTCTTCAATTTTATAAATTTTAGTTTTTACATTTTGTTTTTCTTCTTCAAATTTTTTATTTTTTAAATTTGAAATTTCCTTTTCTAAATACTCAATTCTATTTTTGGACGTGTTGTACTCGGTAAGGACTTCCTCTAAGTTTTTAATTTTCTCAAACATTTCATTAATTTTATTCATTTTAAGGGGAGAAAATTTGAAAATAATAAAAATATTTGCTAAAGTAGTAAAATGATTTTGTGTAATACTAAAAAATAATGGTAATAGAATAGATTTGAGGGAAATGGTGGGAGAAGTGATGTCAGATTTTAGGGACGCCTAGAGCAGTGATATCAGACTTTGGAGATGTCTAGAGCAATAATGGCAGACTTAGTAGAAGCCTAAAGCAGTCAGCTAAAATTCTTTATTTTATGGTGAAAAATGCTCCACCTCGAAATTTGACATCACTTGTCTAGAGCAGTGAGTGCATTTTGAACATTTTTTTCATAATTTTTTTTTCACTTGTCCCAATGGGAAGAAAAGCAAATTTAAAAAAGGATTTAGAAAAATTAGAGCAGCTTATTAAAGAAAAGAAAGACTTAGAGAACAATAAAGAGAGAATACTAAGTGATTTATACAAATACGAGACATTGTATTTAGAAATAACACAAGGAACTCCTTTAATAAAAACATCTGAATTTTATGTAAATAGCCGAGTAGAAAAAAAGAAAGTGGCGATAACAGAAAAAGATCGGATATTTTCTATTGAATATCCATCTAATTCAATTTAAAAACTTAAAATGTGTAGATGCGATATTGTTTTACGATTGAATAGAATGGCAATGGGTGAACTCTGCAGAAAAAATGGCTTAAAAAAAGTGTCGAGCAAATGGCTTAAAAACAAAGTGTCGGGCAAATGGCCTTTATATGTAAACACTTTTAACCATAATTAAATACTTTATTTTTATTTAAAAAGGTGCAGATTGACTTGTTTCTTCTTTATTTTTTACATTTTCAATGTGATGCCTTGATATTTTTATAATTTTTTTCTGGTGTTCTTTTCCGAGAACCGAGTTCGGTAAATTTATTTCAAATACGTACTCAACTTCATCTAAGGTCCCTAGGAAAGTAGCTTCTTCTTCAGGTGGATTTAAGTATCTCCTTGTTTTTGTCTTAGGATCATAAACAATTTGAGATTTAAAAGTAATTTTGGCTCTTCTAAATTCTTCAAAGTAATTCACTGGCACTTTCTTTTTTAAAGATATTTTATGAATTACTTCTTTGATGTCTCTTGATTTAAGAAGGAATTTATGAGCTGTTAATATTCCTATTCCTGGAATAGATTCTAAGTAATCACATCCACTTAAGATACAAATATCTTGGATGTGATCTCTAAATACTTTATCTTTAGATTTTTCTAAACATTCAATTTTATAAAGATCCACAAATGAACCATCAAATTTAAAAAGTATATTTTTACAACCAAAAGGTATCAAATCACTATCTTCTGTCATAATACAATCTATATAACCTTCTCTCTCTAAGAAATAAAGTTGAGCATCTGCCTCATAAGGAGAAATTATGTATTCAATATTATTTCTAATACAAATTTTAGTAATATCATGGACTATTTCTTTAGATACTCCTATACATCTCTTCATTAATTCTTTTGCTTTACTATGATTATTATAAGAAATGTACCTTTCTACTTCTTTTTTATAATGTTCTTTTCTCAATGACCTGTCTCTATTAGTTTTTTCTTTAGATATTAACGGATCTCCATCAAAAACCATAACAGGAGTAATACCATAAGAGAGAAGAGATTTGATTCTCTTTTCAAAAATAATAGTATGTCTGTCTGTTTTAACATTATAAAATAATTCTTCTGGAATTGAATTTAGAATTTGATAAATCCAAGGAAAACAATCTATTCCTATTCTTTTGTTTTTAAATTCAGAAATGTGTTTTTTCTCCATGGTCCTTTTGATTATAGGCAACAAACCGGTGATACCCATTTTTACTGTAAAGGGGGGGTTTGTTTAAAAAATTATATGGAAAAATTTATTAACTTGGTTAGAATTAAGCATTTTAATTATTGAATATTAACTTAGTTCGTTGAAAACAAGATTTATTTTAGATTTATTAAAAACGGTTAACATAATTAAAATTTTATATAGAAAGTATGTTATTTTAGCCCTTTAATGACAAAAGTATGGCTAGATGGTTGTTTTGATTTATTTCATTGGGGACACGCCAATGCCATAAGACAATCTCGAAATTATGGTGATCATATTGTTGTAGGAGTTCATCCTTTTAAGGACATTTTAAGACACAAAAGTTTACCAGTAATGAAAGATGAAGAAAGGATTGAAGTAGTAAAATCTTGTAAATGGGCTAATGAAGTTACTTTAGAAGCTCCTTTTGTAACTGAAATGTCTGTAGTAAGAAAATACGGTTGTTCTTTGGTTTTACATGGTGATGATTTAGTTACAGATGAGAAAGGACAAGATACGTATCATAAAATAAAGGCAGAAGGGAAATTTAAAACTGTACAAAGATCTTGTGGTATTTCAACAACTGATATTGTAGGACGTATGCTTCTTAGAGAGAGTAGGGAATCAGAACCAGTAGTAATGAGTGATGATAGTTTAAATGATTTAATTGAATTATTTAAAGGAAAACCAAAAGTTAAGTCTGGTAAGGTCATTTTTACGGATGGTGATTTTGATTTATTCCATGCTGGTCATGTGAAATCCCTTGAGAATATCAAAAAGAAAGGAGATTATCTTATAGTTGGTTTACATCCGGATAAATTAGTCCGTGTTAATGGCCTTTCTACAATTTTAAGTGAAAAAGAAAGGTTATTGACTTTATTATCTAACAAGTACGTAGATGAAGTAGTATTTTCTCCTTATGTTTTAGATCAAGAATTCGTAAATCAACACGGGATTGTTAGTATTTTTCCTTCTTATGATTCTAAAGATCTTTCAAGATACAGTTCAGTTGATACTTTGGTAGATCGAGATTTTGAAGAGAATAAGTTTTCTTATCTTTCAACAGACCATATTATTAATAGGATTATTAGTAATTACCAAGCTTTTAAAGACAAACATAATCGGAAATAATAAAATTTTATTTTTTTGAAAATATTTTTTTTTATTTTTAACCCTCAGAAATGTCAGTTGAAGTTAAAAAGCAGGAGATCGAGCCCGTAATAAGCACAGAAACAATGAGAGTTACTTTCGACTTAACATCCACCAAGAAATCACAAATTGAATCCGCTGTTGAGAAATTCGAACAATTTATTGAAGACATGGTTGATGATGTTGAAACTGAAGTCCTTCCTAATAATGTCGGGAGTATTACAACTTTGAAAACACCTTGTGGTCAAGGATTTAAGACTTGGTCTCGTTATAAGCTCGTAGTTTATCATAGAAGATTTACGCTTACTTCTACTCACGAGCAATTAGAAAAAATTGTCCAGTTTTTGAATAACGTACCTCATGTTCAAATTAATATTGGATTATTTGATTAAACTTATTTAAAAAATGTATTTATATTTAAATTTAATAGGCCTATTTACTATCCTTATAAACAATCATAATTAACAATCTTATTAACTTTTATTAATTTTTATTTTAATCTATTTGTTTTGGCTCTTCATCAAAAGCCTTTTCGAATTCTTTTTTTGCACTTTGGAAAAGCTCAAGTTGTTTCATGTGAAGTTCTTCTAAAGACAATCCTGAATCTTTAAATTTATTTATCCGAGATGGTTTATTTCTAATGTATTTGTCATATCCAACCTGTATCTCCCTACACGCTTCTATATAATCTCCAAAACCTTTATCTTCTAAAGCTTTTAAGAAATGGTCAAAGCTAATTGTCTTTTTCTTTTCTTTTTCACAAATTGTGGTTGATTCTACACAAATCAGTTTTAAAAATTCTAAACACGAATTAATAAATAATTCTCTACTCTCTTTTGATATTGACATTTCTTTTGGTGTATAAGAATGTAATAATCTTTCAACCGTTGCTTTTGGTAATGTACTTTCTTCGTCTTTATTCTCATAGTCCATTTAGTGAAAGTTGATTTTTTTATTTATGGGTTTTTTTTTGTTTACCTACGCGTCATCAGTGAGAGGTCGAAATCAGATAAATTGTTTGTGTTTAACGAAAAAGAAACAAATTGACTCTTGTTTATGCATAAAATGGATAATGACCTCCTAAATGGAATATTACTATCTTACTCAAAGATTTTGAGGGAATTAGAAGATTTAAAAGGAGAAATGAAACGAATTATTGAGAAAATAAACAATAATTACTTAACTATGCCTACTCCTGTGAGTCTTCCTCCTTCGAATGCCACGAAAAAAAATAAAATGACTCAAAATAACAAAACAAAAAAAGTTAAAACAAAGAGATGTACAAAGGGACGTACAGTTCTTGAGATGTTAGAAGATGAAATAGAATAAAACTATTACTGTAATTTGTAAATCTTAATGTAATTTTTAATACTAATTTTTAATATTTTGTGTGTTTTGATAAAATCAAAATGAAAAAAATTGAATACGCGTACGTCAAATAAAACAAACAAAATATCATAATTTCAAACTTTTTGTAACAAATATTCATTTTGATATTTTCGCTATCGACATTATGAACCAATTTGATTTTATAAAAAATGATCATCAAAAATACCAAGGAAAGTAAAGAGTGTTCATAAAGTTTTAAAATGATTAAAATAGAAAGTAGAACACGTTCTATTAATAGTAAAAGGCCTGTAAAGTCTTTAAACCTGAAAACTGATAATCTATAATTTTCTAAATCTAAAATGTGCTCGATATTTAAAGTTTTTGTGATTAATAAAGAAAAGCTCAGAAGAAACTCGAGGTATTTAAGGGAATTCATTTTATTATGATGGAGGGATCTTTAAAATAAACTCGATCTTAATAAACAAACAAACAAATCAAAATTAAAGATTGTTTCTTTAAGAATTAAAAGCTAAAGAATGTATATTTTGTTATCCTTAAAAAAGCAGAATTTTGAAATCAAATATTATTTTAAAATGTCGTGAATTCTAGAAACGACAAATCAAGAATTGTGATTGAAAGTACAAATCCTAAAATCCTTTTATCGAAGGGTTTCGAGCAGAACCGTCTTTTTATTTGGCGGGCCCCAATAAATCCGTCTCGACGCCTGGGTAAATTGCATTCACTGGGCATTAGGTAAAGACGTCTCTGGTTTCGAGTTAAACTGGGAATAATCAAGTCTGTGCACTTTCATAAATTTTAACGTCAATGTTAAGCTCTTGATATCAGATTATCATTAAAAATTTACAATCGAATATCTAAATATGGAAATTAACGTTAAAAGTATTTTCATGGCTATTTTAACCTATGTTTTTTCATCATTTTTTACAAAATTGTTATTAAAAGTGTCTGAAGCGTGTCTATCTCTGTCCTAATTTTAATAATTTACTGCCATTTAATATTTTTTTATAAATTAAATTCTTTTAACCGTTATAATAATGGGAGAAATCAAAGAAAAAATTAGTAATAAAATTATAGGAATAGATTTAGGAACAACTAACTCTTGTTTATCTTTAATAGATAAAGGAAAACCTACTATTATTCCTAATGAAGAAGGTTATAGAACAACTCCTTCTATTGTTTCAATTTTTAAAGATAAAATTTTGGTTGGTTCAGAAGCAAAAGATAATTTATTAATTCATCCAAAAAATACAATTTTTGCATCTAAAAGACTTATTGGGCACAAATTTAATGATAAAGATATTCAGAAATACTTAAAAAATCTTCCATACGATACTAAATCTCATTGTAATGGAGATGTATGGATTAAAATAGATAATGATAAATATTCACCATCTCAAATTGGTGCTATGATCTTAAAGAAAATAAAAGGAGCAGCCGAAAACTTTTTAAATTCTAAAATAATACGATCTGTTATAACTGTTCCTGCTTATTTTAATGATATACAAAGACAAGCAACGAAAGATGCGGGTAAATTAGCAGGATTAGATGTTTTACGAGTTATAAATGAACCAACAGCAGCAGCATTGGCTTATGGTCTTGATAAAGACACTAAAGGGAATATAGCTGTTTATGATTTGGGAGGTGGTACTTTTGATATTACAATTTTAGAATTAGATAAAGGGATTTTTCATGTTAAATCTACGAATGGTAACACTTTCTTAGGAGGAGAAGACGTTGATAACCGACTTGTAAAACATTTTGTCAGTAAATTTAAAGAAAAGACTGGAATTTGTCTTAAATACAATAAAGAAGCAATTACCAGATTAAAAAAAGCAGCAGAAAAAATTAAAAAGGAGTTAAGTACACGTAATTCGTCTCAAATTAATATACCGTATATTTATAATGATGGTAGGAAGCCTTACCATTTGTCTGAAAGTGTTACAAGAGTTGAATTCGAAAACTTAATTAAAGATTTAATAAGTGAAACAGTAAAGCCATGTCTTAAAGCATTAAAAGATGCTAATCTAAGGAAATCTGATATTAATCATGTAATTTTAGTGGGTGGAATGACCAGAATGCCTTACGTAAAGAAAGTAGTTAAGGATATTTTTGGAATAGAACCTAGTTCAGATATTAATCCGGATGAAGCTGTTGCTTTAGGAGCTGCTATACAAGCGGGTATCCTTGAAGGTGAAATTAAAGACGTACTTTTATTGGATGTCGTACCTTTAAGTTTAGGAATAGAATTACAAGGAGGTGTATTTAGTAAGATCATCAATAGAAATACAACAGTGCCATTTAAAGAAACACAAATATTCTCGACTTCAGAAGACAATCAAACTGAAGTTGACATTAGAGTCTTCCAAGGAGAATCATCCAAAGTTTTAGATAATCGTCATCTTGGTTCTATTAAATTAAAGAATATACCACAAGCATCACGAGGTGTTCCTAAAATTGAAGTTTCATTTGAGGCTGATGCAAATGGAATTTATAAAGTTACAGCTCAAGACAGTGTCACTAAAGAGAAACAAATGATAGATATCAAGCCATCAAGTGGACTTACTGAAGAAGAAATTAATAAAATGATTGAAAAAGGAGAAGAAGGAAAGTAAAAGATTTAGTAAATTAAAGTTTTTTGTTACAATGTTTTTATACTTTTTTTATTCCCCTTATTCTTTCTCCTATCTATCATTTTACTCAAGTTCATTTATCTCTTTTAAATAATACACGTCTTTTCATTTGATAATTCTGAGACAAGTTTCAGATTTTTACTATTTAATCCCTCCCTTTAAAAACAAAAATGGTGGAATTGTGCAATGATAAAGTTAAAAAATTATCTAAAGAACCAACTAATAATAAATGTATGGATTGTAATGTATCTAATCCTCAATGGGCATCAGTAACATTCGGAGTTTTTATTTGTCTTGATTGTGCAAGTGTTCATAGATCTATGGGAGTAAACACAAGTTTTGTTAAAAGTGTTACTATGGACAGTTGGTCTCAAAAAGAATATCTTTTTATGAAATTGGGTTCTAATGAAGCCTTTCAAGGATTTATAAATCAACAAGGCCTTAAGAATAGAGACACACTAGAGATTTATGTGAATAACGGAGCCAAAAAGTACTCGAATAAACTTAAAGAGAGGGTTTTTAAAGAGCTTGGTATTTCAGAAGTGGATTATGAAAGTGCTAGGAGTAGTGTTAATCATCAAAGAGCAAATACGAACACTCATTCATTTAAAAATTACTCATCTAATACAAATCATAATACAAATTACTCGTCCAGTAGAAGAACAGTAGACGAATCACAAAGTAAAATTTATGAAACATTAGCAATAGTAGGAAGTTCATTAATAGGTTGTATGAAGGAATTAAAGAATAAGACTGTTGAGTATGGTGGTAAATTTGGTAAGCATGTGGTGATTCCTACTACTAATATGATAAAA
>DWJA01000037.1:0-14887 GCA_018248675.1 Gesta gesta | reverse complement strand
AAAAATAATAATGACCCATTTTACCCAGAAGTAGACAAGTTTCGTTGCTATTTCTAAATTTATGTTGTGATTTTTTAGAATTTCATCCATAAGGTATAGTTAGAAGAGTTTGCCTACTTTTACTTTACTACCTAGAAAATGTTCTTCTAGGTAGAAGTTTAATGATAACGAGACTTCGTTATCTTTTAAATGCTTTTCAGCATTGCCCAACTCTCTGTAGTTTAAAATTATTTTTTTCTCCTTATAATATGTTTTAAAGTCCGCGTTATTTTGAGTAACTATTTCATTAAACTGATAGATTAAAAAGATATGAGTTATCATACTCACATACCTCTTTAATAAATTAAAAAATTCAGGTTTTATAAACTTTAACTGGTTACCCTTTAGAAGGGTTTTAACCTTCGTTATACCTGCTCCCCTACCTATACCTATTGCTTCTTTGAATTCTTCGTCAATAAGAGGCATTCCACTCCCGTAGAATGCCTCTATATTATATTACTTGAGCAAACAGTGTTTGTTCCCAAACCCTTCACGTATATCTCCTTCAGGGTCATTTCGACGCTTATATTGTTTATAAGTGCATCGAACGAATCTCCCCTGAAAAGAGCGTTCAGGTACAACAGATTATTCAAGTATTTAAACTTTGAATAATCCATTGCGATAAAGTTCCTAGGCTGAGCTAGAGCCATCAGAACATTTATCACGGATAACACTTCAGACCCACGGGTAGACATTTCGAGTCTGTACCCAAGTCTTTTTATACCATCCAGTTTTCACTAGATGTTGCCGATTTGTCCCTCGAAGGAAGGCCTTTTCCCTCGGCTAAAGGACGTTCCCTCAAAAGACCCTGTGTTAACCGCAAAGACATTTTAGGGAGGTCCGTCGTTTAACGGTTTCGTACCACCATGTCTTCAAGTAAACTATAAAGGTTTACTTTGGTCACACAGCCATAAGAGTGCTTAAAGGCGTCCCCAACCTTTTTACATTTGATCTCGTTGTGGTTTTGTATCTTGCTATAGATTTTAGTTAATACTAGCTACGCCAGCCCAGTTTTAAGAACATGGATAAAGTTTTCTTATACTACGGTAGCCAAATATTCTTTTTAATCTTCTTTATACATATTTTTTTACTTTCTTCCTTTTACTCTATTGTTATATATTTTAATGCCAAGATCATCTCCAATTTGTTTAAGTGATTTGTTTTTGATAAAAGCACGTCCGAGTTTCTCTTAATTCATATAAATTTGATATCAATATGGCGTATCCCTCATATAGATACGTCTCCAGAATGTTAAAATTAGTTAAAATGTTTTTGTTTGATTTCTTTACGTTAGTGGATGAGCTCTATAAGGAGTTGAATGCATACTTCAACTGTTTTACAAGTCCATCAGTTCCTATACTGCTAGCATTACTAAATAACTGCTCAAATCTTCTGATATCAATCATGGGATCACTGCTACGTATCAACCCTTTTAAATTCATATCTTTCTCAATTTCTTCACTAATCATTTTTTCAATTTCAGGGTGTAATTTTAACAAAGCTTCGTATTCCTGTATTATGGTCATATTGTGTTTGCTCATCGTCTTTCGTACTCCTCTTTAGATTTAAAATATAAAAATAAAATAATTTCTAGAAAACACGATGTCAGGTTTAACAGCATGTCAAATGTGGTACCAACCAGTGTACCACAAAAAGATACTGCTGTGATTCCGGCATCTCCAGAATAGGGTCAAATTCCAGTTGATAATTCTGAATCAACTTAATCATAAAGGCCTGATGAATTTTTAGATCATTTTTTAAAATTGACCTCAAAGAAGGATCGGCCGATTTTTCGCCGGGTTTTCTATTTGTTTTATTTACAAACTTATTATTGAAATGCAAAACTACAATACGACGCCATTAAGCTTCATCATTAAATGTAAATGTTGGAATATGATTCGTTAATACAATAAATTTTTTTGAAATACTAAATGTTTGAATATTATTTAGATATAAGTTTCTTGATGCAATTTCATCTCGGCCTGTTAGTCTTTTTATCATTTCAGTTTTATAGTCTCTATGACCAGTTTCTGAAACTATTCCTATCCTCCTGTCCTTTAAAGAAACTAACATCGGATTTGCTGATCCAGTTGTGTTAGAATCTATACTAAAAAATGATGAAGGCAGAGATGCATTAAAAAGGTCCAAATGTATGCATGAGTAAAGAAGTTAATAAAGATTTTCCATTTTGTCTTATACCTTTAAAAAATATATATGTTCGAGGCCACGTTTGTGTGTTAAAAAGGAAGCTAACATACGTAAAACAAATATTAACTCGTAATTTATACTCAAGAAATCTGTTAAAAACTTATCAAGTATTTTCGATGAAGCATTTTTATCATAATCATACGGTAAATATTGTGAAACATAAGCATTTTCAATGTAATTTTAAAACTGGTTCACTAATAAATCATAGACACCATTGCTAAAAGTAATTATATCCATATTACTATCCAATTGTTTCAAAAAATTATTATCTATTAATTTACAATAAGAATTATCGGTAATAGCGGTCACAAACGTTGCAGATCCTAACATAGAAATTGTCTGTTTTAGTTCTGTTGTCAAAGAACAAAGATTATTTACAAGAGCATAACTAACACGTTGCGAAGGCGTAACTTACCTGTAAGTCACGCTAGTTCGAGCTCTCAAATGCTTCAAAAGGCTTAAAAATTTATTTTAACACTAGTGCAGTGATGGCGAAACCCCGACCCGACGGGTCATTATTGACCCTCTTGAAGATTTTTAATTTCATAAAATTTGATATCTGTCCAGTTTGATGCTTTAATTTATCTACAAAATTATGTAAAATACCATTTTTACGTTTTTTAAAAACAGTTACTACAATTTATATGGTAAAGCATTGTTGTTTTATTATGTTTTGCAATTTTTTTTGCATTTATAATTTTATAGGTACCCACTTGGCCATGTGATAGCATGATTTTTTCCTAAAAATGACCCATCAACCAATTTAACTCTGCCATCACTGATATAAAGCATAATTATAGATATAATTTTCAATTAATTGTATCTTTCTTTTATATTCAAGTGTATTTTTATGAGCGATTTCTTCTGTCGCGTAATAGGCCTTGATAATTTCATTAGGCTGACAAATTGAAGACTAATCGAGTTCTAAATGGCTACATAAAAACTTAATAAAATCACGTGAAACATCATGCACTGATTTGAGAACTTCTTTTAAGGCTATAGGCATTTGTTCGATAGGATCGAAATTCACGTCATAATTATCTAAAATTAATAAACGCATAATAAATGTCAGTTCTAAATTCAAACAGTTTATATAATGTATCATCTGCCTTCCTTTCATTTGCACGTTTTGGATTTGCTACAAATTTGTTTCTAAAAGGGATCACTATTATACGTCTCCATAGAGCATCATCATTCGAGGAAAAGGTTGGTATATCGTTAATCAGAACTACAAACTTTGTGAAAATCGAAAATGTTTCTATGTTATTCGAATATAGCTTTCTTGAGCTAATTTCGTCTTTACCGGTCATTCTTTTTGCTAATTCGGATTTGTATTTGCCCCCATTAGCCTCTGAAACAACAGCTAGGCGTTTATGGCGCAGATTTATTATAGCCGGGTTTGCCTAACCAATTTCATCTTTATCCTTCGAGAAAAACTTCGAAGGTAATGTTTCAGTAAAACATTCAAGAGTTTTCGAAATTAATGTACATAATAGTGATTTACTATTTTGGCCCAAACCCTTAAAAAAATACAAATATTCTCGTCCTATATTTGGTGTTAGGTAAGATGCGATTATACTTAATATATATTGACGTTCTATTTGATCATCAAAAAGTTTTTCGAAAAAGGAGTTTATAAACCTTTTACTTTCTTGATCAACGACTGGCGAATATTCATGGTTGATATATTTGGTTACAAAGTCATCTCCAGCGTAATTACGGAATTTTTTTACTTTAAAGTCGTAAACGCCGTTTACAAATGGCAATATTGTTAAGTCGCTGTCCAATTTTTTTTCAATTAAATCATCAAATACCACATCAAATAGAAAATCTACTAAACCAAAAATATAACTACAGACGCCGGTTTGTCAAGACGGAATGATTGGTTACGTCAAGTCGGAGATCAGATCAGACACGGAGTGATCTGATCGTGCGAAATAATTGATTCTGCTGTTTTAGTAAAACTATATAAACAGTGAGAACCATGAAGGGATGAAAAGAAATACAAAGTTTAATAAAAGTCTTTCCACCGAAACCGATGTTCCGACTGACGTCGACATATAACTATTATTTGTTATTGTTATCGTGATTTTGTTTACAGCGTTAATAAGGTCGGGGTTTTCAAGTTCAACAACTTTTTCTTTTATCGGCTCAAGAAAACTAAAAAGTATATTTTTAATAATGGCTTTCACCTGATGATTAAAGTTATTTAGTTTTTACCGAAAATAACCTTTCTCTTGGTAAAACGTACCTGAGATGCTTGATCGCAGCACGTCTTTTACACCTTCCAACTCAATAATTCTTATGATATATTAAGGGTCTTGGAAGAAACAGAAATCCTTAAGAGCTTAATTTTAAATTCATTCCCTACTATTGTATTCAAATCTCTTAATTCAGCCAAAAATTTTAAGTTTGCTTTTCTTGTATTAGGTTCGATTAAGGTTGAGGCTCTATTATTATCTGAAAACCTAGGTGGATTGTTTTGGATTACTATTTTTTTTGTCGTATTAATAACATTAGAGATTGTTGTATATCGAAGTATAAACTGTTTATATTCTGGCATTTCGAGCGAATAATTTGGGGAAATGAGTTTATGAGCTTTCCCGTCAAAACAGTGTCTTTCTTCATCTTGTGAATTCTGTTTATATTTTGGTTTTAATGCTACTGTAGGTGCCTCCATTGTCTATTGTAAGTATTTAGTTCTGTAACCCCACTATCAATAGATGTAGCATAAGCGGTAGTATTTTGTTTAAATTCTAGAACAGTAATGGCAAACCCCCGACCCGCGGGTCACCATTGACCCAATTGCCATTTTCAATGACTCACCTGAATTTTTTTTATTCAAAAAAATTTAACATCTGACCAGTTTGATGCATTAAACTACACACAAAATTATTTAAAGCATTATCTTTACATGTCTATAAACAATAATTACAATTTATATGGTAAAGCATCGTTGTTAATTATGTTTTGGATTTTTTTGTATTTATAATTTTATAAGTGACCCACTTGGCCATGTGATAGCATGCAATATTGCCAAAATGACCCATCAACCTATTTAACCCTGCCAACACTGTACTAGTGTATGGGTCGTTCCGATGGAAACTTAGCTTTTCCGCTTTCGGGAGAATTTTTTTTAGTATCGGGGTTTTCGGGTTAAGAGATCCACCCTTGTAAGAGACCATGGATCTCTCACACGGATATAAAATATCTTAATTTTTTTTTATAAAATGTACCCTTATAAAAAAATCTTACACTCTCAAAGATAAAGGCAGGAATGGTTTGTAAACGAACCTTAAGAATTTACAAATAAGTGTTACAGGTTTAGACTGAGTTGTGAATATATTGTAAACGTAATTGCAAAGGCCTTAAAACAAATAACTCTGTAAGTGGTTTTTAAGACCTTTAAATTGTGTGATACAGAAGGGATTATTAATGAAGATTATACTTCTAAATTAAACAATAAACTTCAAGATGTTCTTAACTGTAATGAGATTGAAGCGAAGAAATAGATTTTGAAAACTTATTTGAAGATTTAATGATTAATTGTTTTTTTTTGATTTTTTTATTTAGCGTGTGTGTTAATCTCTTATGATAGATTTAAAATTTTTTTTGAAAAACGAAAATTTGACTTTTGGGGTGGATCTCTTAACTCGGAAAAACCGGTACAAAAACGTGTTTTTTAGACCTTTGTCAATTGGATGCAGCCTATTGCCCTTTAAAAGATTTTTCTAATCTCTATTAAAACATTGATGGTTTCTTATTGACAGATGAAAAAAGATTATTAAAAAATCCAGACCTTTTAAAAACTGTTTTTATGCAATAAATATTGCTAAATACAATCTTCTTTTGATTTTATTCACTAAAACTATTTAATTTGTCATTAACTTCTAAATAATTATAAATCTGTCAATTAAATTAAATTAAAGATTTTAAATATTTTGAGAAAATAACGATAAAATTTAGAACGAAGAAGCCTAGAGAAAAGAATTCACTTTATCATAAAAGAATTAGGACCCAAATATAACAATAAACCACAGTCTCTTTTTTAGATAAGGCCATTAGACACTTGCCTTTTAAAACGTAAAAGCGTCCTTGTAACAAGAAGTTCTAGAATAATAACAATCAAGAAAATTTATAAGCTAAACAATATCTTGAAAATCCATTTGTTAAAGTTAAAAAATCGATAATCATGTATTTGATCTACGTTTTATAGTTGATATTGTTTTCAAACCTATTAAAATTTTAAAGATTAAATGCTTTTTTATTTAAATCATAATTTATCTCTTTACAAAAAATGCTCGCTTTATTAGGTTTTATTGAAATCGATGGTTCTTTTGGTTTTGTATCAGCTATCAATGATAGTATCACTTAAACTTATTGGTGCCTAATTATGAACTTAAGCTTAAATATCCGTTTTTAATTTACAATATGTTGATATTGAGTTTGCTCACATTAGTAATTTCTCAAAGAGTTAAAATAGCTTCAAAACGAAATCCTGCGTATTTTTTGACAATTTTAAAGCACGGAAAAGGTGACTTTGTAAGATTGATGAAAGAGAACGATGTCCATAATCCTGCTGAACTAAGTGGTTTTGATATTAGTGGTGATACAACAGAACTTAATAACAATGGAGTATCCGTATGTGAAAACGGCTGGAAAACAGATATCATCACTTGTTTAAGAAATTCTGGAGAAAAAACAGTTTTTAATGTAATTAAAAATGCTAAAGGTGTGACATTTAAGACCAAAGATGGCAATTGTTTAACAATGGGGAATTTGGATCCAATTACAAATGGATATCATTTAAAGTCGTATAGCTGTAGAAATGATGATAGCAAACAGCAGTTTATTTTAATGAATATGACCAACGCTAACGAGCCAAAGACGCCACCTGCACTCTTTCCGAATAGCGTCAATAATTATAACCAGACTGATTCCGCCACTAATACAACAAATGGTAAAGCCACGCCTGCGGGATTGCCGAATAACGTCAATAATAATAACCATTTTGATTCTTCTACTAATGCAACAAATGGTAAAGCCACACCTGGGCCAATGCCTAATGGAGTTAATGGTACTCCCACGCCTGCAACAATGTCTAATGGAGTCAATTATAATTCTCAAAACAATGGTAACGGTACACTCTCAAACACTAATATGCCCAATATTCTTTTCATACCTGTATCTTTGGATCAAAACTATGCTTCTGAATTTTTGAAAGGATCACAATTGAATAATAATTTGAATCCATTGTGCTTTGATACAAACCTATCAGCGCCACCTACTTCCTTTAACAATGTTTATAAATTTCGAAGACCAGCTCAGCTCGGCAACGAATGCAATAATCATTTACAATGGGCTTATACATTCAGACCATTATATTAAATAGTATTATTAAAAATGTTTTATACAAAAGAACATTAATCTGTTTGAAGCACAACAAAAATTATTTGTATTTTACATCAAAAAAGATCATACTCTAATATTTTGCTGATCTGTTAAATTTTTTTTTTAGCTTCCATAATATAAATTTAAAAAATAATCATATAAGCTAGGAAATCTGCTCACGAATATTATTTTAAATTAATACCTCAAAAAATAAGACGCTGTATTTGAAAGATATATTTTTATAATCAAATAATAATGAAAATCTTAGAATGTAAGAATATAATAAGACAATAAAGTTTGCAAGTAATTAGATTTTTTTTATCGCCGTCATTTATGGATTTAAATAACATACTGTTTTAAAGAAATTATCTAACGCTAGCGTAAAAAAAAATATTTATTTTATAAAATGCGTCATGTCTGCATTTAAGGATACTAACACTTTAATTTAGTTCAAAATAAAAAAATTAAATTAAGTTTGTATCTCATCTATAGGAATTGAAACATGAGCTGTAGCCTGTACGTCGCTGGAAGATATAGTTTCTTTAATATTTTGCTCTTCAAGCTTCTTTTTAGATCCTTTAAACAATTTAAAAGATCCATATAGCAAAAACAGAACAATAAAAAATTCATATAAAGGTGTGTTTAAGTAACTTGAAGCAAGGGTTTTTATGTATATTATTAAAGAGAAAAAAATATAAAAAGCAAATAAGCCTACATTTTTTAGAGTAATACACTTATTAAGAAGAGGACAATGGTAAATATAACCAGAAACACACCTATTACAAAAATCGCAATGTCTGGCCCGAGAAATATTGTTGTTTAGGCATGTAATACAAAAGTTTTCTTCATTGTAATGGTCTGCAAGGATCATATCAGCAATAAGAGACTTTGAATCTTTAATTTTGCTTATTTCTAAATACGGTGTTTTAACAATCTGAAATAACATAATATAAATTAGATGCATGCCTATGATGAAATAACCAGAGAAGTGCAACATTGAATTAAACATAATACAGTATGAATAGAAAGTAAAAACAATATTGAATATAAAAGAAATCAAAGGTGACTTAGTAATAAAATAAAGAATTAAGAATAGACAAGAAAAAATCAGCCTTGAACGTTTAAAGAAGATCATACACAAAAACATAAAAATCAATCCCGAGGCCCACGAGATATTACTTTTTGTAAAAATTGACTGTTTACTTTTTGTATCAATATCTTTGCCTTCAATTTCTTTTTGTCTTTTTAGAAGAAAATCTCGAGTTCTTACACTATCTTTCTTCCAAGAATATCTTAAATATCTTTTGACCGAGATATTTTCTTCTAGAAAACTCAAGACTAAGATCAAGCCTAAGATGTCGTCATATCGCACGCAGAAACTTATAACATCAGATGATCTAGTATTGCGCTTAAAAATATCTGCACCTTTAACCAATAGATCCAATAGTATTTTATAATTCGAGTTGTAAATTGTAAACATCATTGGCGTACAGCCATAAGGACCTCCTGGTGTATTTTTTAGTGATTTTGGTAGATTATTTCGATTAGTAAGATAAATTGTAGGATTATACAGACAGGCATAATGTATAGGAAGTGTACCATCTGGAAACTGATGGTTTATATCTAAATCCAAACAATCGTAAGTATTCTCTTTTAGACTAGTTCGTAAACGCTCTTCTTCTTCATTAAATTTTGATTCATTGTTAAAGTAAGCCATTAAATTTTTTCTATTTGACATCTTGAGGGCTCTGTTCGGTTAATTAATAAATTCCCAATATTAATGATTTTGATTTTTTAATTAATCTTTTAAATTTTTATGAACAAATTAAATTTAATTAATGCGCTTCTGATAGAACTTATTGGTCATTTTCATGTTTAAATTTTTGACTTTGACAGGTATCAAATGTTGATATTTTAAATTTTCTTATTTGTAGCATTTTGAGATTAGTGACATTTTAAATGCCGGACGAAGAAAGATGTGGTATGTATATCATCAAATCAATGATATTATCCTCAACCCTCAAGTCATTTTTGATGCACTTCACGCCTTTTCAATTTTTTAAAAAAATTTTTAATCTGGTAGTATTAACGACCAATCTTATTATTAAGCACAAATAATGCATTAAAACATTCGTTTAAAGAAATAAATCTCAATTTTGAGGTTTTATGTATCGTTATTGTGAATTACATAGCTATTTCGAAACATCTATTTCTCAAAAAATAGCCTGCGGTCTATTTTACTCGGCATCACCGATCTATACTCTTTCTCGATCTAAACATATAAAACAATCTTGTTTGTGGCCTTTAGTTTGTAAAGTTTACGCTTACACATAAAAATTATAATTTAATAGAAAAGAGATTTATTTTACTTTATTGTTTTTCGCTGATATTCATGAATAAATTGAAAAAAAGACGTTTTATAGCATCAAAAATCGTTACATTCTACCATTAAATTTTGTTATATTTCATTTTTTAATCTTTTATGTAATCATTTACTTTAAACCTTTTGCTAATTAAATTAAAAAATGGAATAACTGAAATCATTTCGATTTCTTGTATATTTTTCATTTTTAGAATTTCAGATATAAAATAAAAACATTTAAGTTCATTAACAAAGTAATCAACGCCTTCTTCCAAACTAACTTCCTCTTCATTAGCATCAAATGCTCGGAGACGCGCAAATTCAGCAGGGTCTTCATTCTTAATTTCAATTCCATCAACTATTCTGTAATTATAATTGTCTGTAAAAATAGGATAAAAGTAAGGTGAGATATCACAAGATGGATCTTCAGCCTTAAACACTAGTGTGACTATGTATATAAACATGTTTTGGTAATCACATACTATCTTTTCAATATTGATATAATCATCTAATGTTTCAACATCTTTTCCTAACAATTTTGAGAAATAGTTGTGAACGTAATCAGATTCACATAAATCATTTACTGGCGTCTTTTGAAATTTTTTTAAATCAATATTAATCATTTTGAACATCTCTTTCACCATAGATTTTTTTTCTACAAGATGTTCAATATCATATTTTTGTTGTACCTTCTCGACATTGTTACAAATGAGATTATGTAATTCCTCAAGATAATAATCAACATCAAACTTACCTCCCGTTGGAAGAAAAAGACAATTATCAAGTATCAAATCTTTTATATGATCACAACATTGTGTAAACAATACTTCTGAAACTTCGGTGATTTTATCTCTCTCAGGCGCACTAACATTGAGATCATTTGAATGCTTTATAAAAATCTCATGCAAACGAATCATAAATTCTGATACCTTTATGTTCATCGTTTCATCGACAGACATTAAAGAAAAGGCTGTATCAACAGATTTATTTAGTTTTGATTTATCTTTTTCTTTCACCAATCTAATATGGCGCAAATTTTTGATAAATTCTTAAGGTGTTCTATACATTCAGAATGATTATTAAAATAACAAAGATTAAATTTAGAAGACTCTTCGATGCTTCTAAAATCCATTTTCAATCTTTTATTCTCTAATATTGAGTTAAACATCTCGAAAGTAAGAGGTCCCATAGATATAACCCCCGCAATCCTTTCTTTAATGTGGAACATGCGAGTATCAATGTCATCATACTTAGAGATGCTAATTATATTTTCTGGCTCATTTGACAATCTCTTATAAACTGTGTATACTTGTTTTTTGCCTAAATATTTTTCAAAAGAAAGATGATCTTCAATAAAATCTTCAGTAAATAAGAACTCAATTTTTAAAAAACATTTATCATCTTGATTTGGAGAACATAAGGCTATGTGTTCTGACATTTCATCATCTATTACGACATATGCATTATTGTTAAGTTGTAATAAATGACAAGTGTTAAAGTAGTATTCCACTTCTTCATAATAATTTTTTCCGTCCTCAATAGAAATTGAAACTTTTGATAAAAATCCTTTTTCCGTTTTTGCTTGCTTCTGACTGTCATCCCAAAATTTATTTTCAAAAAACTGTACCTTTTTAGCTTTAATAGGATCTCCTTGCACATTTAAAATACAAATTAGATGAAAAATTAACCAAAACATAAGGGTAAAAAAAACATCATAGTTTTTTTTGTGATGATCATTTAATTTATTTTTGAAAAATAGAGAGAAAGTAGATTTAATAATTAAGTATGCCAACTGAAAGTATTTTTTGTAAATCAATCATATCAAGAGTTTCAAAGCAAATACATGAGTCATTTAAAAAGATTGATTATTGTTTTTTTTTTTATAAATTGATCAGTATTGTTTATAAACAACTAACATACATTTCTTTAAATATACAATAATTTATATAAAAATAGGTGTTATATAGTTACAAATACTCTTTTTATGGCATTGATAGACGTTAAATTTAATAAATTTTTAAAGGTTCTGTATTTAAATTTCAAATTGCTATTCAAAGGTGTATTTTAAGGCAGTTTAATGTAAGCAAGATTAGAGGGAAACTGATCATTAGATTAATATCATGCTTAAATTATGAATCTCTAGTGTAACCAATTGCGGGTTTATATTTCTAATTAGTTTGTGCTCTATCCGCCATATCGATACGATTTGGTTTGACCTCATTCGACAAACATTTAGCAACTCTTTTTAAGAATTTTTTCATAAGATAAGACAGTTATTACATAACTTTGTAGACTTATCCATATGTTATTTAGGATTTAAACCAGGGATGAGCAACCCGCGGCCCGCGGGCCGCATGCGGCCCCGAGAGTGTAATTTTTTGGCCCGCGAAGCAAAAAAAAATAATTTATCATTTTTTTCTAATCAACTTTCTAGCGGACTTGGGAATTGAAACTACATAATCTCTTTATTTTTGTGTATAGATAATTATTTTGTTTTGCTTTATCATGTTTTACCTCATTTTTACTTTATAATGTATCCATAAATCGTAAAGTGCAAAATAATTTACTTTATCGTGCGGCCCCGTGAAAAAAAATTAAGCCGAATGCGGCCCCTTGATCAAAAAGGTTGCTCACCCCTGATTTAAACCAATTTTTTAAATTAAAACTTGTGTCAACAAAAACAATTTTAAAATGTTTAAAAATAATCGCAAATAAACATAAAATAAAACTAAATTTTATTAAACATAAATGTCACCAACTTTAAAAACCTTTCTTACATCCTTTTCCAATGATATCGCTTCGATTGCTGTTATACTTTTTCTTTCCAAAACATTGTACAGACAATATAATATTCTACCAGATTCAACAACAAAATAATCCGAATCTCTCTCAAATTTAACAGGCCAACCTACTCCATCATATGCATTAATCTGACCAATTTGTGCCGGATACTCAAATTTAATTTCAATTGCTTCAAGAATTCTGTAGTTATAATATTCGTAAACCATAGGATAAATGTAATCGCAAAATGAATTGCCATTTTTAAGTTCTAAATTGGCGATATAAGAAAAAAGGTTGTAATAATCACATATTATATTTTCAACACTAATACCGTGCTGCAATCTTTTTATCGGTTCACCGATTAATTTAGAAAAATATTTTTGAATAATATCTGAGTCCCAGAATTTTTTTAAGATTTTTTCCTGTAGATCGATTAAATGAGGATTAAGTCCCATAATTACATAACTGATTAAATCATTCTCATCTGGGTTTGAATTAGCAAATTTTGTTCCTAGGCATTTTACTAAGTAATTTAAAACAATTGTATAGAGCTCTTCGAGATAATTATCAATATCATATCCTCCGAAAATAGGAAGCAGAATGTCATTTTTTAGCATCTCGTTCTTGATGTGGTCACTGCATTTATCAAATAACATTTCTAAGGTTTCTAGGTGATTATTTTGCACAAACTGATCAGTATCGAAAATAACTTCCTCATTAAATTTTTTGCGAAGGCGTTCAATAAACTCAGAAGCGTCTATTGATGTAGACTCATCAATTGATAGGCCCGAAAGTTCTAAGGAGGTTGAATTAAAACTATTTTTATCTTTCAAATTAAAAGCATTCAAGACTTCGATAAATTTTTGCAGACTTTCAAGGCATTCAGAATATTTTTTAAAACTACAAAGTTTAAATTTTGCATCGTCAATTAGTTTCTCAAATTCTGATTCAGACCGATTGCTCTTTAGATTGTCTAAATATTCGAATAGTTTCAAAATTTTAACACATGCTAATCCAGAAAATCTCTCTTTTACGTGTAACAAACGTACTACTATTCCATCTCCTTGCAAATTAATATTTTTCCCAGTCGTCATTTTCTCCACAGCTTTATAAGCTATGTAGTGCCGCCTTTCACCCTGATAACGATAAAAATGCTGTCCGTCATTAATCACTTCATCAATAAATAATAGATCAAATCTCAAAACAGGCTTAACATTTTCATGAAACTTCAAAAAAAATGCAACATCTTCATTAAGATGATCCCCCAACAATATGTATTCGAAATTGGATCTTTTAAACGGAAGAAATGAGTGATGCCTAAAAAATGTACCAACTAAATCGCTTTTTTCATCTCTTCCTTCCAGTGAAATTATCATAGAGTGTAAATGCCCTTTATATGCAGTTTTGGCAAACCAAAAGTTATTTTCCAAAAAGTAAACCTTTTTTATCTTGATACAATCTGCACTTATTTTTATTAAGTAAAAAAGAAGAAGTTTAAAACATTTCATAGAAGCACAGGCAAATTCATATTTAAATGTTTTTTTTAATTAAAATAAAATCAGATTAACTTTAAAAAAAAATGCAGAAATTCTTTTAAACAGCAAAAATTACGCGAAAAAGCTTTTTACAAAACGATCACAAGATCAAACATTGATTTAATTCATCATTTTCAATCAATGATATTTGTCGAGTATTTTGTAAAAAGTCTAAAAGATCCGGAGGAGGAGTGAAATAGATTAAGGTAAAAAGAATTATATTATAATTCTAAGAGAAGATGGTTAATGTGAAAGATGCCTCACAGACAGATAAAAAAGGTATTTTTTTGTATATAAGACTTTAAAAAGTAGCTTGTTTTATTTAATGTTTCTTTGTTCTTTTAAAGATTATTCTTAATTCAAAATTCTCTAAATTATCTACAAATCGCATCAAAATATTTCATTTTATGATTTTTAATAAGTTGATTTTATTTACAAAATTAGAATTTACGGTTGTATTAATATCTTTTCGTGTAAAATAAAACATTAAAAATATACAGTCCGTAGCATAATCTTAGGACACCCCCATTTTTTGATAATACTGGCATGTTTAATGGTCTAAACATCGCGA
>DWJA01000036.1:0-14899 GCA_018248675.1 Gesta gesta | reverse complement strand
GATAATGTGTTACAAAATTCAGAAATATATTCATAAATGTATTCTGAAGTATTTAAAACAATAATAATCATCTCAATTATACTTCTTAAATGTTCAGGTAATCGTCCCTCTTCTGATTCTTCGAGTTCATATAACATCTCGATCTTATTAGTAATTTGATTGTTACAATTGTCAATCATCTTTGTTATTAAGTTATTAACGTGTTCCAAAAGAGATTTAGTTGCGGACTCATTTCCAAAATATGTGATTTTAGGATACAACTTCTCAAAAGATCTAAAAACAGAAAGAAAAGGTGTAAATATTTTGATTTCATTGTCTTTTACATCAAAATGTGGATTGTTGTACAATTTAAAATATTCATCGAGGTAATTTTCAATATGCGGAATAAATAATTTAAATAGCATATGAACATAAGGATCTTCATTTAAACTATAAAAATCTACATTTAAATGTTTTAAATCTTTGTCATTCAAGGTCTTATTATTCGAATCTTTGTCATTTAAAGCTTTTACATTCAAAGCTTTTTCATTTAAACTGGTTAAAAAGATGTTCGTTTCATCTGATAACATAATATATTTGTTAATTTTCTTCTCTTCAGATAAAACAACAGTGAAAGCTTTATAATAATCATCATTTTGGATATTTTCGAAATAAAAATAATCGCAAAGTTTTTGTTTTACAATTAAATACAATGATCTCATAACTTCGGGAAGTATTTTCCATTCTGTTGGTAAATTAAAAAACTTATTTTCAAAATTTTTAACTATAGTCTCTAATTCTTTATAAAGTAATGAAATAGATTTCAATGTTTTAAAATTTTTTGAAATAAACAACTGGAAATCAGAAGAATAGTATGTAATTAAATACGTAGAAACCTTTAAACTTAAATCTTTTTCAAAGACAGGGCCTATGAGAATAGACAACCTTATAAGATAAGTAGGCAGTCCTTTTGATGAAAATATCAATTCCCTTACTTCATTCTGCACATAATTTTCTAATCCTTCAATATCTTTGACATCAACACCAACTTTTTTAATATTTATCACTTCATTTAAAAGCGCAGAGTAAATCAATTCATAGTTTTTTCCTTTAACAATAGTTCTTAATGTCTCATAGTCTTCTGACAATGGTGCTCCCATATTTGTTATTGGTTTTTAAAATAAAAAACAAAAGTGAAACAAAAATGTTTTAAAAGTCTTGTACGCGGATAAAAATATACGTGTTTACTATAAGACAAGTAGTTTATTGTCTTAAAATTGTGATTTAATATTTCAAATTTAAGCCTATTACAAAAAGAACACAACTATGACTTTTATGTTCTCTTACAAACTTTTAATCCTCCATTTATTTGCATTTGATCGTTAATTTATTTTTTAATTTTTTTCACCGTTATGAAAATACCAAAAAAATACAGAGAATTTTACACAGAATGCTCTTCGATGCTAAAAAAGATTATAGAAAAGAAGTCTACGATTAAAAGAGAGGTTTATAAAAAGAAGAATCCATCTGAATACTTAGCATTTTTAGATAAACTAGTTCAAAATTATGATTTACTAGACAAAATTATCACAGCACATGAGTTTTTAAGAAAAGATAAGTTTTACAGTGTCATTTTGTGCTTCGAAATTCTCAATGACAAAATTAATAGCCAATTTTGGAAAACAAAATTTGAAGAAACAAAAGGAGAATCTGAGATTCAGCACGTTGTTAAACAAAAGTTCATTAGATTAAATACACTCAAAGGAAAAGAGGAAGATCTTAAAGAAATGAAATGTGATCCCACCAGTATCCCTAATGTTTACAAATTATGTTCTAATATTGATTTTTCAACGAGCCAATTATTTAAAGATGGTAAAATTATTGTTCAAAACATTGCTAGTTGTCTTCCAGCTTTACTTTTAAATCCCGAAAAGGATTCTAGAGTTATTGATGCATGTTCTGCACCCGGTAACAAAACTTCACATCTTAGTGCTATTATGAACAATACAGGAAAAGTATTTGCAGTTGAAGTTGATAAGTACAGATACAATTTAATGAAAGGACGTTTAAGTAGATTTGGAGTTAAGAATGTAAAATATTTAAACAAAGATTTTTTTGATATTGACAAAGATGAGTTTAAAAACATTGATTATATTTTAGTAGATCCGACTTGTAGTGGATCAGGGACTCACGATTATTATAACGAAGATGAAGAAAGAACAGAAGGTCTTCATAAATTCCAGACTAAGCTTTTAAAACACGCAATGAAATTTGGTGCAAAAAAGATTGTTTATTCAACTTGTTCAAACAATAAAGAAGAAGGAGAAGATGTTGTAAAAGCGGCTATTGCAGAGAGTGAATATGAAATTTATGATTTATCAAAAGAATATAAATTTCTTGAAGAATCTGGTTTTAAATTTTCTGAATCTTTTATAAGAAGTGATGAATCAAAGGATAAAGATACAATTGGTTTCTTTTCGGCTGTTTTGATAAAAAAAATATAAAACAATAAAAATTTTATAACGGTAATCTTATATTAAATACGGGATTACAAATGTATCTCAACTTAGGCGTATACGAACAAACGTGGTCTTAAACAAATAAGGTCGATAACTAAAGGGGTTTACGTTGATTTACTTAATTTTAGGCGGCTGTAACTAAAATTTCCATAAAAAAAAGCTGCTTTTTAACAAAACATCCTAAATTTTAGGCAGCCGTAACTACAAAGCTCTTTAATAAAACTGTCTTTAAACTTTAACATCTTAAATTTTAGGCAACTAAAAAGCCCCATATTAACACCGCCCTTTAAACTTAAGTATCTAAGCTATTTTAAAATATTTTTAATAATCAACAATTTTAATTAATCAAGTTTAGTTAAAAAATCTTTTAAATTTTCATTCATTTTAGCAAATCTTTTTCTGTACGACTGGAAATTATTGTAAAAGTTATCGATCATTTTAGAAATCTCGTCTTTTTCTCTCTCAATTTTATTTTTTAAAGCATCAAATTGAATTTTGGTTTTCTGTAAAAGCTGTTCACTTTGATTTAAAGATGAATTAGATTCCAATTCCAAAGTTCTTAATTCACTTATCAACTCTTCCATTTCATTTTTACTTTTTCTTTGAGCATCTTCGGACATTTTTTTCTTATTTAAATAAAGTTCACCGGTTGTTATTAATTTTTTATTTGAAAGATCGACTTTCATCTCAAATTCCTTGTGAATATTCTTTTGTTCTTCTAAATCATTTTCTGCTGTCTCTTTAAGTATTTTACAGTTCTCTTCTTTCTGTTTTTTATTAAAAAACTCTTCTTCAGTTGATTTTTTTAAGTCGTTAAATTCCGGAATAAATAAAATTTCTAAAGCCGATTCTTTACTTATCTCCACGGGATAGTGCGGTCTTAAAGAATTGTAGTCATGGACTAGTTTTAACAAATTTTCAAGAATTTCAGAATACGTTTTCTCCAATTCTCGATTTTTAATCATCACTTTCTCCTTTTCGGGTGTTATTTTCTCAAGTTCTTTATACAAATCAACTTTCTCTTTGTTCATAACTTTCACATCTTCAGGATTTAAATTTTGTAGACTTATTTTGTCTTTTAACCTGTTCTGTTCATTTCTTAAGAGATCTGCCTCATTTTCAAAAGTGATTATTTCTTCATTAATTTTTTTAATTGTAGTTAAATATTTGGTTTTTTTATTTTCTAATTGTTTATCAGAAGCTATTAAACTGTTCAATTTATCAAGTATTTCATTTCTCTTATTCTCTAAATCAGTGATTCCATTTAAATTAATTTTTATTTTATTAATTTCATTATCAAGTTCAGATAAATATTCTTTTTTCTCATCAATTCTTTTGAACATATGAGCATACAACTCCTCAACTTTCCTTTCAAACACTTCTTCAAATTTATTATCATCTTCATTACCTCTCATAAATTCAGTATAACCATCACAAACAAATTGTAAAAAATGAGATTCAACTGTATCGTTTTCCGGTTTCTTTTCATTTGATTCAGAGACACGTACTAAAAGATCTACTATCCAAGATAACATACTTAAAACAATAGGCCAAATATGAGGAGTAATAGCAGTTAATTGACTTTTAGTAATTTCAGAAGCGTACGGATACTTTAAAATTTTTAAAATACTAATAACATCCTCTTCAAATCTACTCGAATATTCGTAATCATCAATAAATGAAAAAATGAATTTAAAAATATTTTGAAAATCGCGATTTGAAGGATTTTGCAAAGATTTTACAGAAACAGGAAAATCGAAATTATTTTCCGTTAAAAATTTAACGACATTTTCAATACAAGCTTGTTTATAATTTTTATCTCTTACCATTCGTATGTCTCTTCTCTTTGAGTCTTCTGGAGCTATTGACATTCTCGGGTTGTTTGTATTTTTCCTAACAGAAGATGGTAATTTTTGAGATTTTCTTGAAATTGGTGTCATTGTGTATCTTTTCATGACTTAAGGGGGTTGTTAAGTAAAAAATAAATTCGAAATGATAAAAGAGACACTTAAACAAAAAAGTTTATTACGAAATAACATGATAAGAGTACGATTGTCTTATGTTAATGGTACTGTCCGTTGCAGTACACAGGCGTGATGATTTTTAATAATATTTACAGTTTTTAGTCATAAAAGGCGTGATGATTTTTAAAAACATTTAGGCACAGTGAGTAACTGCCTCCTAACAAAAATTTTGATTTTAATTTTCTCTAAATAAGACTTGTTTTAATGGGAATATTAGTAGAATAAAAAAATTTACCTTCTTTTTCGATTATTAATTTATTATCGTTTTTAATTTGAAAATTAGATTTTTGAATTTTGTTGATAACGAACACAAAGGACGAAAGTAAATCATAAATTTCTAATTTTGTAAAAGTAAAAATGGCAATTTTGTAATTTAAAATCTCTGAATGATCCAAAATGAACTTAAATAGAAATTCAGAGGGTTCATCATCAATTTTCTTCATTCGGTTGTAAATTTCAATAATATTTTCTGAAATTGATTCTTCTTCTAAGGAAAAATCGATTTTGTAATGAATAAATCCATTTCTGTTCACTAAAATCTCAAAACTTTTTTCATTTTTATTTTCGTATAAAATCTCCATTTGTTCTTGGGATTTCAAAAATTGCAAAATAAACGGACCCTATGAACATTTTTGATACATTCGATAAAATAATTGAGAATGTACAACAAATTCCTCTTGATATTTACTTGTTTAAGAAGGAAAATAGAAGAATCAGAAAGAAAATCTCGAATTTAACACGGAGAATGAGAAAATTACAAAATTTGACAATAAAAACGCGTGTGGATTACTCGAAGAAAATCGAGGAGACGTACCGAAAGTTAAAAAAATACAATAAAAAAGAGTTAAAAAACATAGAAAAGATTAATAATGTTTTATTACGGATTTATGAAAAGGATCACGCTTTAATAACCGAAGAACAGCCATCTCTACAATTACAATCTTTAAATATAGAAAATATCAATAGAGTTGTAAAAATTAACAAAATGCTGGTATCAGGACCAACTTATTGTAGTTGTAAACAAAAGGCTTATGATAGTATGATAGCTTGTAATAATATTGAATGTAAATATAAATGGTTTCATTTTGAATGTATTGGGATTTCGAATACGCCAAAAAATATTTGGTATTGCCAAGATTGTAGGAAGACTCATAAATAAAAATATGTATTTTAATAAATTTATTGAAGCTACTCTTATTTAAAGCTTTATGGGGTTTCAGCTAAAGTCATTGGCTCTTCATAAATAAAAATAAAAATTTTTATTTTAATAAATCTTTTTTAATTTAATCATATTTGAACTTTTCTAAAGCATTATTTCCTTCTTGTACAAGTTTACTATTCTTAGAATGCACACAATCATACAAAAATGTCTCAAACCATCTTCCATTAAGATCATAATTATTTCCATAAAGATTTTTAAGATCACTAAGTAAATTTATAATTGATAATTTTGTACTAGGAGAGTTGTCCGTGATTGTTAATTTCTTAACTCCTTCTACAATTCTATACATGTGATCTCCTAGTGCACTAGAATCATTTACAGATATAATCATACAATCAATCATTATAATAACATTATTTCTAAGACTGTCGATGTATTTTTCATCAGTATTTCTATCTAAAGATAAAATTTGATCAAATATCATAAGAGAAACCTCAAGATACTGTTCGAAATGCCGTCCTAGTGCTAGTGCTATATCTCCAAATACTGAAATAATTGATGGTTTAAGTTTTTTAGGGACTTCTTTTGAACTAAGTGTTTGTATTAAAAGTGGTATTAAGGACGTGGATGCTTGGAAAAAATCTGTTTGCATGTGATTGGCCATGCATCCAATAAGATTAATAGCCGCTTTTAAAATAAATTCATCAAGACAAGATAAATCCCTGATAATATACGGTAATAATGTATTAAGATGTGGACTAAACTCTTCCACATTGTTGGATATGGCAATATACACTTCTCCAATGGACGTGGTTGGTTTACTTTTTAAAATATCAACA
The DNA here is from genome assembly GCA_018248675.1 of Gesta gesta. Lineage (NCBI taxonomy): Eukaryota > Metazoa > Arthropoda > Insecta > Lepidoptera > Hesperiidae > Gesta > Gesta gesta. The sequence goes on along the minus strand of DWJA01000036.1, from coordinate 8,376 downwards.
TACGAATTTATCAACAATTTTGATGAATCCTTTTTTCTTTCTTGGGAAATAACTTCAGAAAGAATCACATAATTAGATAAAACATCTTCAATAATTGGAATGTAATTAGAAGATGCTCGATTTACTGCTATTACACATTCATTGATTTTTTGAATACAATAACTGATAAATTCATCTAATAATCCGAAATTGGCTTCGTTTGTAATTCTTATGAGTTCAGTAAGTGCGCTAAAGAGAGCAACTCTAAGAGTAGAATCTTCTAATTTAGCATTTTCTGTTGATTTAATTAAAACTTGAAGAATATAAGTGAAGTGTTGATTGATTTGAGTGTATGCGTAATTTAAAAATTGTTTTTGAGTTTCAATCGGGATGTGCAATGGCATTAAATTAATTTCTTTGTATTTTTTAATCGATTTAAAGATGCAACTAAGAATCCATGCTGAACTAGTTGCGGTTTGGTATCCACTTAGTATAATATCACAGGTTTGACTAATAAGACAAGGCAAATGTTCTACGACAGCATAAAAATTTGTCTCACACACTTTAGCCAATGCCCAAAGACATGATTCTTCACATACAGGATCTCTCATTTTGTTTATTAAAACTTTGACATTTTGAACAAGTTGTTGTTCTGAATCCTCAGAGATAACACTTCCTAAGGCAACAGCACCAATATCAATTCTCTTTGGATCTCCAGACATTATCTCGGCATCTATAAAATCAACAACTATTTTATTTTGTAATAATTTCTCTCTGACACAATTATTAATTGCTTCTAAACAAGAAGAAGCTGCCTTATGTGGATTCCAAACCTCATCATTATAATCTTCTCCTTTCTCAAGAGATTTTAAGACGTAATTTAAAGTAAAATTCAAATGTTCATTAACAACATCAACATACCCGGCTTCACTAACAATGGTCCAGAATTCTAATAATTGAATCTTTGTGTCTTCATCTACTAAAGGCCAAAAGTAGTTGATGTAATTTACAATATCATACAACTTACCCTTTATAAGACTATGAAAGAGAAACACAAATCTATTTAAACAAATCAAACTCTTCTTAGCTAGTTCTTTATTGACAGTGGCTGATTCTGCAATTCCATTCATAAAATGTCTTATATTACTTTCATCTTTAAAAACATTTTCTAAAGCTTCGAATGAATTCATTAAACATTTTAAAGCTGCTTCTTTAACCTTTGGACTGATTGTTTTATTCAACAAACTTTGCATCGTAATATTAAAAATCGGAAAACAAACTTCATTAAAAGAAAAATTAGTTTCATTAATGAGATAATTACAACAAATACCAATAGATTCGTAGACGGCACAGGCCTTAGATGCATCTAGAAGATACATTTCCATAGATGCAAAGTAATCTTGATACATATCATAAGGTAATTCAATCCTAGCAATATGACCAAGTGAAGCTCCTGCAAGTAGTGAAATCTTCTCATCAGATGCAGAAAATATAGTCACTATCTTCGTTTTAAGGTTTTCTCTTCTTATAATATCCATTGTACACCATTTTTGTTCATAAACTTTCTGAAGTGATTCGTCTTTAGAATGTAATGAGTTCTTCAAGATAATTCCTGATATTAATTTAAGTTGAAGATCAGACCTACTGTCTGTAAAAATATCAACAATATTTTCAACAAATTGAGCATAATCTTTATTTTGCAATTCCATTATCCCATATTCAGCTTTCTGTCTTAGTGATGCATCGGGTTGTAAAGCGTTGTACAAGTACGAAATAATTTTTTCTCTTTCCATGGAGGGTTTTTTAAAATAATTTATTTAAACAAATTGTTATCAACTGTATTTAAAATATCTTGACCTATAAATTTAATATTACACACTTCAAACAACCAATAAAATTTATATTACAGAATCTGGACTCCTACTCATGTACTCTAATACTTAAAATACTTATTCATTTTAATAAACGTGCTCTTGTAAAGTTTTAAGTAGATCATAAAAACTACGAAAAATATCTGAAATGGATTTCTTTTGACTTTCTCCAAATAATTCAACTACTTTTTCAATCATTTCTTGGCAATTTGCAAATTTACTTTTTGACGTTGATAATTTTTCACTTGAAAAAATAAACAAATTTGTGAAAACTTCTTTATCATATTCTAAAGAATGATAAGCATCTAATTTTGAAGTCTGAAGTTCAATTAAATGATTAATTTTCTCTCTAATTTTAATAAAAGATTCTTTTCTAAGCATTTCTAAAAATTTGAAATCTTTCTTAAGGTTTTCAATTAGATTCGGTCGATTTATAGACGAAATTATAAAGTCTAGAATGTGGTAACCGTCTTTACCTTTAAAATCCATAAACAGGTATATTCCTGATAGTTTAAAACTATTCAATTTCCTTCTTCGTAATGAATAATCATAATTAATGATATTGCCAATATCAAGAAAAGCCTTAAGTAATATTCTTAAATCTTCACTCTCTATGATTCTATTCAGAGTATAATCGTATCTCTCTAATATATCGTCTATGAGAAAAATTTCATCAAAGAACTTTCTCTCGAAAATTAAAATTTCAACGATCTTTTTAACTTCAGATAACCTAGAGAAGTTTAACATAGACTTCTCTTCTGGTGATAATTTTTCTAAATCACTAGAAGCCAATAAATAAGTCTCTTCATAAGTAGGAAATACTTTTTCAATATTTAATAAATCTTGGATTTGAATGAGATTTGGCTTGTTTTTTAACAAATCGTAAACGTTCTCATGCGTAATTTGTTTTTTATTCAGATGATTTAAGGCTAGAGACACAAGAAAGAGTCTTTTTGAATCAATTAAATGAAAATGTTCCTTTGTGTGGATTTTATTTTCATTTGTTTCAACATTTCTAACACAAAAATACTTCTCAAATTTCTTTAAATCGTAATCTAGTTCATAATCTTCAAGTTCTGTAAAAATTGTTTTCTCCTGTGCAATAATCGGCATCCAATGTAATGGTTTTAATGATACAAGTGCAGGTGGATCATCGTTTATATTAATTTGTGATTTTTTTCTTATGGCCATCTTCTTCTGTGGTATTTTTGTTTTTGTTTCTGAATAAAAATCTTCATTTATAGGTTCTACCTTAAGTATCTCCTTTCCCCTTATTCCTTTATAAACTCGTTCTCTATTGATCGTTTGCTCCTTTATTAGAGAATTTATTTGATCATTCGGCTTTACTGATTGATTAATTTTATCGTTATTTTTAAATAATATTTGTGATACGTGTAATGGTTTAGATTTGGATATTAAATTTTTGTAACCTTTATTTCGTAATAAAAAAATCAATTCTTTAACATACTCGTCTGAAAATGACATTTGAGATATTAATTTAGAAATTATTCGATTGTATCCAAGAGAATTGTATTTTTCAAAAACGCTATCTGATCTATTGTTATTTGTAAATTCAGTAAGATGTCTTATACCTTGTATAAGATCAGGTTCTTTCATGGTTTTTTTAGGATTAAAATATTTTTCTGATTCTAAAAATACAATGTCTAATTTAAATTCATCTGAATATTTGTATTTATATTCGGAAATCAAATCGTTTTTCTTAAATCTATACAATCCTTGATCATGACAATTTCCGTTAATTGCAAATTTAAAAATTTCTTTCTCTTTAGTATCAATAATGAAATATAGACCTATGGTTAAGTCACAATTAGCTTCTAAATCTATATTCGTAAATACTATATGGTAATCGTCCTTATAAATAACATCAATATCATCAACATCATGAACAGTACGGATATTTTTATTATTTTTAAAAATTTTTAACTGCACCCTAAAATTTTTATGATTTTCAAAATGATGATAGTTAGATATTATAATCTGATGTAATAAGATGATATTCTGCATTTCTGTTTTATTAGAATGTATTAAACTTGAATAATACGAATTATATCTTGAAATTGTATTACTATTGTTTGTTTTACTTCTTAAAATCTCATTTTCAATGAAAATATTTCCTATTATAGAATTTTCATATCCACAATACACGAGAAGAGCATGATAAAGTATTGCAAATACAGAAGCAATATTATAATTAATTTCGATTACTATCACATTCATCATATCAATATCTAACCAGGCCTTTATAGCAATACAAATTTTATTAATGTATTCCAAATCATACCATAGATTTGGACAATAAAGAACTCTATCGAAGTCCTTCGAGTGTTGTTCGATGCTCAAAATCAAGTATTTACTTCCAAATAACTCATCTAAATAAATTTTCGTTTCATTTACATTATTTTTGTGTGTTAATGTTTCAGTACCCGATTTCCAAATTTGCCCAACAAAGAAAATACGATTAGACACTTCCCAAATATTAATTTTTGAGTTATCTACGATAGTTCTGACCAATTTTTTACCAGGAGCAAATTCTTTATTTTCGATACTTTTTGAAAATTGTTTGATTCTCTCGAGGATTTTTGAACTTGGTTTGTTCACACAGAGATTTTCTATGTTGTTGTTCATAAATTAAAAAAAAGGTTTGGCAGTTAAAGATATGATGAAACAAAAATGTGACACATAAAATAATTGGTTATTTAATTTAAACAATGGCCAATTATCATCTATTTGTTTTAAAATAAAAGGAAAGAAGGGTTTATTGCTATCAAGTAAATTAAAAATTTAAATAAGAAAAACGGCGTGTGTTTTCGAGGATAAAAATGCTAGAGAACGTTCTTAAACATTTCTACACTAAGAAGTCTAAGCTTTTTAAACAGACAAATTTTTAATTAAAAGTATTATTACTCATTTTTTTTCGATTTAAAATTTTTTCAAGTAAATTCACAACTTTCTCATTTCCGATATTTTCCTTGTAAAAAGTCGCTTTAAATTCAATCACAGTTTTTATGACGCCTTCTGACAACAAACTTAGTGCATGAAGTGCTCCTAATTGAGATTCTTCAGATTTTTCTTTATCTAACCAAACTTTTGAAAGTGTATTGATTATTCTAGGTCCAAGTGTCTTGTATTTACCTGCAAAAGTATCATAAACATATTTTATCACATCAGCTGAGAGATATCTCACAGATTCGTCCATTGATTTGCCTACTACACAAGTAAGAAGAGAAGGTAGTATTTGGTGGAGATAAGGATCAATAAAAATAAAACTGTTACTTAATAAACTATTGTACATCATAACTATTACTTTTAAAAATTCTGTATTTTCTAAATTGCCCGTTATCTGTTGACTAAAGTGATGAATGAAGTAAGGGACTAGTTGTTGAATACCACTCTCTTTTTTAAGACAATCAATAGCAATATCTGGATCAGTTTCCATTGTTTGAATAACTTTCTCGAAATATTGACTAAGTTCTTTAGTTAACATGTGTTTATTGTGTGTCTTAAGTTCCGCCTCTTCTTGATAAGAAATTAAAGTATCTTTCTTTACTTCCGGCTTCTCTAAAAGAATTGGATTTTGTGCGATTTGAGGCTGGACTCCTTCAATTGCAAGCCAGTGAGATTGTATCGAAGGTCTAAGAGGTATTTTAGGAAGAGGCCTTTCTAAATACTCCTCTAAATCAATTTCTTCATCTGGTACATAGAAAATCCCAGAAGGAAGTCCTTTAAATACCAAAGTCTCTTGTGGATCATAACCAAAAAGAGGATCTACATTCCTACTAATCAGACCGTAATTAATGTCGTCTATTGACAACTTTGTTCTTCTTGAAGCCAACATAAATTTACTTCCTTCTTGACAAATCTCTTTAATTCTATATTCTAAATCTTGTGAGAGTATTCTTAAAGCATCATCTTCTATTTCAGTAAGTCCTTTTGATTCAGCGTAGGCCTTTAGCGTTTCTTTTGAGAAGAGCATGGGGAGATAATAAAAAAATGTAAAAAAGAAATTAATTTAATGAAAAACGTAGATTCGAAATATTACTCTTTAATCTTTATTCCCTGTCTGGTAGTCCTAAAGGCCCAAGATGCGAAATCAAAAGCCCTTTTTTAACATCTAAACATAATTTTTCATCAATCTTCTTATTTGGAGTGAACAAATTGGAGTCTTTATCTTCATTTTTAATCTTAATTAAGAGATTCACAAGTTCAAGAGGAGCCTCGGTCTTAAAACCGTTGATTTCGCAGTGAGTTAAAGATGAATTAAAAGAGAGATTTTCTAAACCGTAAAGAATGTCTTTAAGTTTGATACAAGAAAATTTGGTTCTTGCGCAAAGTGTTGTCATTTCGTAGTAAAAAGGTTTGTCGATTTCGTGCAATAAAAATTTTAAAATTCCCTGAGAACGGGCATCTAAGTCGTGGGAGGTCAAAGCTCTAACAAATTCTTTTTTGTGCATAGCCGTGTTCCAAAAAGGACCACAAAGTTTCATTTTGGAATTGCAGACTGAACAAATATCGGAAACATTTAAATTAAATTTAGATCTTAAAAATTCATTAATTAAATTATTGTCTGTTTCAATGACATTTTTAACTTTATCTTCCTTATCAGTTTTCTTAATTGAACCAATTTCGACACTGTTAGAACATTTACATAAGTAAAACATTGAATTTGTTCGAATCGAATCTTTTGGCCTGTTTCTCCTCACTCTAACAAAAACTCGAATATAAAAATCTAAACTCAACGATACTAATGGCTCAATTGAAATCCCAAATTTAGATGCTTGTCGTGAGATTAAGGAAAGTATCACTCTAAGAGGTGTCTCGTGTTTAGAAAATCCCTTTAGAATAGTAGTCGAATACTTTACAAAACATTTATCCTCATTCACACATAGAGCTCCTTTGTCAGTGCATGTAAAGCACAGTAGTCCATTGTGTTTTATAGCTCTGAATGCATTTTCAATGTAAAGAGAACAGCCTCCAAAAGGATCGATGTCTATCACATCGAAAAATACAGTTAATGAGCACATTAAGCGATTACAATCAGATCTAATTATATTATGCCTCATCTCTGAATCCTTGATTTTCTCATAATTTTCAGAAAACTCGCCTATTTCGTGCACGCCATTTTTTTGGAGGTTTTCTTTAATGCACTGAACTGCGTGAGGACTGACATCGTTAAAATACAACTTTGTGTTTTTAATTTCCTTTGAGTACCGAATTCCTCTAAGACCAGTAGCCGACATGGCATCCAAAACGCGTATAGATTCTTTATCTTTAAAATACTCACGGATAACAGCTACAGAAATGTCTCTATTGGTTTTCTGAGCAGGATTATAAAATGTTGTGCTGTATTTTGTGATTTGGGCTTCTCCTTCAATAATGCTGTTTTCATTTTCGTTCATACGGGGAGAAATAAGATAAAATTTATTTAAGTAACAAAAAAAAAATTTTATGGTGGCATAATTTTAAACAAAAACGTTGATTTACTGATAGTATGTGCTATTATGATTCTATATTGGCTATTAATACTTCTTTGTGCCCTCTTAAGATTAAGTCAATAATTTATTAAATTTTTCCAGACGTCGTTTACCTCAAAAAATTTCGATTATTCCTCTGTATTTTTTTCTCTTTTGTTCTCATCTTAAATTTCATATCTGTAATCTTAGATTCACAAAATAACAACTCGAGTTTGTATTATCAAGTGTTTATATTATCTTTATTCTGAACGTCGTAATGCTGAAAATATATACAAAGAACAAGCCTTCAGCATATTTAATCGAATTTGAAATTTTGCATTTTGATAATCATTACTGCATACATTTTTAATTTATGTTATCAAAATTTTAATATAATTTCGAAATATTAAATCGCGTTAAAAATTAACTAAAATGCGCAACTAGATTTGATAGTTGGATTAATTAGGAAAATGTGTGTCAAATAGTTCAAGAATTGATTGGTGGAATTAAAATTTTAAGGAGATTGTTCTAATTTACAAAAAACTTTAATCTAACCTTTGAATTAGGTCTCTAAGATTCGAAAAAAGGTTAAAGTGATTTTTTATTGCGTAAACTATAAATTTAAATGTAATTAAGAATATAATTTATAAGAACATATTTAATTAAAAGTTTTTAAGAACTAACACAACTATAAGAATCACGTTTATGATTCACATCACCAATTGCTGGTCAAATTTTAATTATATAACCCCAAAATACGAGGGCCTTTGGAAGACCTTAGAAAACAAATTACAAATAAATACCATTAATAAATCATTTTATTTTAATAAATTCTCCCAAAAGTGCCGGATCTCCTTGTAATCAAACATTCTTGATTCTGATTCGTGATGAATTTCAAAATGTATCGGCATAATGATAGTTTCTGTAATTATTTTTGTGTTATCTTTTAAGGGCCTTCCGACTTCTAATCGTCTTTGGATACTATCTTCTGACTCATAGACATATGTAGTGTTCTTTGTCAAATCAAAAGATACTCTTTTTTGCTTCTTTTTCAA
>DWJA01000035.1:0-15140 GCA_018248675.1 Gesta gesta | reverse complement strand
AACTTGTTTATCTTATCGTAAATTTCATAAACCAAATAAAAAGGAATTGATTTGTGATTTAAAATTAATTTTAAAATAAAAATTGAACTAAAAGGGAGATAAAAATGGGGAGAAATACAAAAGGGTTCTGTTATTAAAGATGTTATCCTAATTTTTAAAAGTCTTGTCAATTCTTTCAGGCTCAATTCCTCATTTAATTTTTTTTCAATTTGATCAAAAGTTTCGTAATGTGAATCGAAATGTAAATCAAAACCATCATATTGCATTTTAAGAAGAGACTGTGCTTTATCGTAGGCCTCTAAAATCAAATCTAAATCATTTTCTATTTTTAAATCTTTACAAAACAAACTTAAAACTCGCGTATACAAATTTAAATCTTTTAAATTTTTGAGTTTTACAAATATTTGCTCTTCTGTGAATCCCAGAAGTACGTGATAAAACGTGTCGTCTGTTTTTATTTGGTTTAATAAATCAAATTTAAGGTTTAAGATTTGATCGTAAGTTAATTTAAAATCAATTGTCTCGTAAAATCCTGTATTAGATGTTGTTTCATTCAGTTCTTTGAATTTTGAAGGTAAAATCACTTTACAAATTACGCATTTTGAACATTCACATTTTGAAAATGACGATAAATTTTTGTTTAAGAAAATCACGTACTCAAGAAGATACTCCTCACTTAGCGTATCTAATTTTAAAAGTACACGTACATCTCTTTTATAATCAAATAAATCTTCGATTAATTCACCATTTTCTATTAATTTTTCATAAACTCGATTACAATCATCTTTTAATACTTCTAAATCTTCGAGATCGTTTAGAGTTCGTAAGATCTCCCGTGTAATTTCATGATTTTTCAACTGAATTTGGCTTTCTAAAAATAGAAGTTTGTCATAAGGCGAGATGATATGGGAAAAGTTACTGGGTTGATTTAAGTCATCGTTGGAATCTAATATCCCTGTGTTGTTTATTTGAATGTTACTAGGTTGATATAAGTCATCGTTATAATCTAATATCCCTGTGTTGTTTATTTTAATGTTACTGGGTTGATATAGGTCACCAATTTCAATTTCATAATTTCTTGTATCAATTTCACCGATTTTTTTTATTTGATTTTCACTGAAATCGTAAACACTGTCCTCGTCAAAATTAAAATTCACAATTTCAGATCTTAAAATTTCGGGATTCCAAGTAAAGAAATTGGGTTCTGTGCAAGTTACGTTTATTTTTTCTAAAATTTCTTTACTTTTAATTTCATTTTGCTTAATTTTCCTTTTAAATTTTTCTTTTTCAATTTGGCGCTCTACCAAATCAAAAACTTCGTCTTGTTTTTGGTCGTCGTGGCTTTTTTTAAACAAATTTCGAATATCAAAATTTTTGTTTTTCATATTTTGGGCTCTAAATAGAAAAATACTAACGCCTAGATTTACGTCGTTTTGATTTATGTCGCATTTTTGAACGTAACCCGTCACAAATCAAGGTTTACATAATTTTAATCTACACTTTTTTATACACTTTAAATTAATATTTTAATATTCTTCTTCAATCTCAATCTCTTCTTGTTTTACTATCTCTCCGTACTTAATATTACTCTCTTCAAGTTCATTGAGTTTAATTCCTCTCTGTGCTGGGAGAGAAATCAAAAGATTATCTTCACTGTTACCGATGACAATGAGATTCTTAGAAGGAACAGTAAAGACCTTCTTAGCAAAATCCTCAACTGTAATAATAGAATCAGAATAATCAACTTCTTTGATGTGCTTAATAACACACACTCTTCCCATATCTTCTCCTCTTATGACGTAAACTACTTTATCAGTCTCAAAAGGAATGAAATCTACTACTTTTCTAGAAGCCAAATCAATTTTAACGGTGTCATTAACTTCGATTTTTGGATCGCAGTACCTAAAACAAGACCCGTCATTAGTAAAAATATGCGGAACATCCTCGTACATCGTCTTTTTAGAAATAACTTTTGCCAATTTAAAAGAAGCTTCAGTCTTATCGATTTTATGAATATGAAATTTCTTATCGACTGAGTAAAGCATCCTGAAGTGTTCGTCTGTTTTCTCAATTGAGATTACATCACCAAAACCAACAGGGAACTTCCTTCTCTCAATGACTTTTCCGTTAATTTTAATATTTTTTCCTTTGAGAATCAATTGTATTTCTTTTCTATTATTGGCGTACTTCAATAATTTCTGGATTACGTACGCAAGAGGAATGGATTCTAAAATACGATGAGGACCACAAAGGGGTCTAATAGCGTAAGTTCCTTTTGATTTATCTAAATCCCATGATTCTGGTGCTACTTTTCTGTTTAAATGTTTACGTGGACCACAAGCCTAAATTATTTTTTTTTTAACTTACCATTTTGAGGGTAAAAAAAAATTTGCTTTTAAAAAAAATTAAAAAATGAAAAGAAGCAAGTGATGAGGGTAGGGGGAGTGTGTGATAAAAGAAGTGCGTGATTAGAGTAGGCGTGTTGTATGTGAAAATAAAGGGAATGTAGATGAACGTCTTTTTACAACAGAAAAACATTAATTTTACTTTACGTTAAATTTTTTATGTTACTCTTTTATTTTTTTATGTGATTTTTAAAGATCTAAACTTTCATCTGATGATATTTGTACTTCTTTGTCTTTAATTTTATCTTTTGACACAACTCTAATCGCGTACTTCTCTTTGTACTCGTCCACAACTTGAACGTATTTATCGTAATCATTTAGAAACAAAGAACCAGCCTCACAATTCAAAGGATCAGAAGCATTAGGATACATAAGAAGTTGAGGAATAAAGATATCTACTATGTTCATAAGGTCGTACATAGGAGACCAAACTTGATTAAGAACATCAAGACAAATAGAACCACTGGTCTCATCGACATTCGGATGAAAAATCTTAGTGACGAACCCGATTGACGGGCTTTTGAACGGGTAGTCGTCAGGGAGTAAAACATGGATTTTGTACTTGTAACCCACAAATAAAGAATCCTTAGGGCCTTCAATTACGATATCAAACTCTGTATTCCTACTATCTATTAAATTTATCTCGTATTTGGCATTAAAAAGCTTCTGTAATTCGTTTTTAATTCTGCTGTTGATTTGGGCCATTTGTTTTGTTTTTTTTCGCGATGGATGTTTTAAGAAGAACCAACGAAATGAAAAGGTTTGAAAGGATAAATAGAAAGAGTTTAATAAAATGTGATCAAAATTAAAATGTGTAAAAAAACATTTAAAGTTTGCTAATGAAACACTGTGTCACTTTATGGGGACACTTTAAATGGGCACCAGGGGTTTCAAAGGCGGACAAGGGTTACTTGAAAACCGGACAAGGGTAAGTTATAAAAGCTCAGGGGCACTTAAACAAACACTTATGACAACTTAACAACCTGGGCATCATAAAAATGACACAATTTTAATAAACCTAAACCCAATTTTAATTTATTTCTTATGCCATTTCTTCTTATGCTTAACTCCATCTATAGACCTTTTGTGTGTAAGGTAATAAAACATATCAAGAGGAAGTTCAAGGGTCTCTTTCCATTTCTTCATAATTTCCTGATTCAAATCATCTTCTTCAATCCAAATCGCAAGTTTGTACAAATTTTGCTTTTCCATAAAAACACATCCACAAATCCCATCCACGAGGTTAGAGACACAAAATGCCATGGTCTTAGTCCAAACATCCCCTACATCAATCCTATTCATAATCGGAATATCTAAAATTACTCTACCTCCATTCATATTCAGAGGATCTTCCCACATTGGTTTGATTCCTTCTTTAAAAATCCGAATACTCTCTAGAGATGGTAAACCAACTTTATTAATTTCATCATTAAGATACAAAAACTCAGGGACTGTGTGGAATACTCCCACGTTCACTAAATCTTCTCCCCAACTCTTAATATTTGATTCGTCGTTGTGGTTTTGCCAAATTATCCAATTTGAAGTTAAGTCCATTTTTAAGGGGCATAAAAATAAGAACGGGAAAGGCCCATGAATTTTGAGGAGTACGTTAAGTCACTAAAAACAAATACGAGATTGAGGAAATTAATCAAAACGTAATTAAAATTAAGAAAAATGGGAAAGAATTGATAATTACGCCTGATCGGATGTTTGATGAAGAATTTTTAGATGATTTTTTTACCAATTCGAGAAGCAACGAAGAAGATTATCTCGGTAACTTGAAAGAACATTCACAAGGATTTTGTGGAATAGGCGAAGATGAAGACCATTTTGGGAGTACGGCACCTTCATCTTTAAGAATGTTTAACAAAAGTCATTCCCGAGGTTTTGGCGGAATAGGCGAGGACGATTTACATCCAAAAATTAACAGGGACCATTCGTTGACCGGGAGAAAAAAGCAAGTCAAAGGGATGGTTCCTTCTCCGGACGAGATATTCACACCTTCTCACAAGGAAGAGAGTGATGAAGAAAATCCATTTATTAAAAAAGACGGGGTTTCGCCATTGAAAGGGAAGAAAGAACCGGATCCAGATCATTTTAAAAAACCAGGAGATGATGATGATCCTAATAAGTTTATGTATTAAAAAAAATGTAAATCTATTTGTTTATTTGTTTATGTTCTATTAAGCTACCATCATCTTTTGTTATCACATTTTTAACCTTTTTATGCATTTCTTTTTGTTTGTTTTTCATTTATGCAAAATTCTCTTTAACAACTTCCTTTACTTTTTATCTGTTTTTATGCATTTTTCTTTTAGTTTGTTTTTCATTTATGCATGTTCCTTGCAGAAAGTAAAGTTTTAATTTTTTTACAGCCCCAATGAGAGAGTTCCATAAAATTCTGGATGTTACAGCTGTAAAACCAAATGACTGGGTACACGATTCACGTATTGTTTGTAAAGAAGAAGGACCAGCCAAGATACTCACAAGTTTTACACAAGAAGAGAAGCATTTGATCTTTAAAAGAAAAATTCTCGTGGTTCTTCCAAAGAAAAACATAATCCGAAGAAATCGCTTTTCGGAGGAGGACAAAGACATTTTTTGGTTGATAAAAGATAAAGAAGGACGGTTGTTAGGACCTTTTACTTCTAAAGAGATGCAGAATAAAGCAAATGAAGGAGGTTTAAAGGGATTAAGTATCAAAAGAGATGATGATAAAGATTTTATAGAGTACGATAAAATTTCAAAAGATTTTGAAAATGTTTTCGATTTGAGTTCGTTTGAGAAATTTTTAACGAAAGGCACTGACCAAAGAAAAGAAGAGCAAAAACCACAAAATTGTTTATCTCCTTCTTCTGGGAGTAGGTACGACATTCTTTTTGTAGACGAAGACGAGACACAAAAACCAAAAGACCACACAAAACCTTTTCATAAAAATCAAAATGACACAAAAAATGTTTTTAATGTCGAAAATGGTGGCACATTCACAAAATCAAAGGCTTTTTTAAAAAATAAAAATTGTCAAATAGACGTACAAAATATCATTCAAAGGATTTACGGGAAGACCAGAACCAATGCTATTAATGTTTTATCCTTTTTAAGTTCAACAATGAACAAACAAGATTGTGAACAATTGATCGATTTTTTGGTTAATGAGTCCGGAAAGGAAATCTTGGCGGATAGTTCAGACGGGTTTATAAAAGTTTTTAAGAAAAATTTAAGGAAGTGAATTTCTAGAGACAAAGATTGTGGTAATAAATGATTTTTTAAGAAGAGTTTGTATAAATTTATATTGTTTTTAAGTTGTGTTGTTAAGTGTGTTTGAGTTCTGGGGACTATATTTACGGATTTCTGTACGTTAACCTTCTTGAACCACTTTTATGGTTTTGTTCGTTTTTTGTTTATGCATTTTTACTATAAATAAACACTTTCACGCATAAACAATTTTTATTTAACCAAAAAAAACATTTTGTCCCCAATGAAACTCACAACAAACTTATTCTACAAATCCTTAAAAGACACTTACTCTGACATTGACGAAGAAGACGTACGTGATGCTATGAACGATTTGATTTCAAAAGCAAACATCGTAAATTTTACTGAATTTGTCCGGTTTTACAAATACCGCCATTTTGCTGACCTCCATAAATTCGACAAGGAAAATGTTTATGCTAAATTTTATCATCGAAAATTCAAATACAAGGAAATTGGAGAATTACTGGGCCATTCCGGACAAATTGATCGGATTTGTTTTGATAATTCATCAGATTTTTTCTTTACGGCGAGTACTGACGGAATAATAAAGTGCTGGGATATCCAGACAGGTTTTCTTATTCACAGTTTTATAGCTCACCGGAGTCTTGTGAATGATTTGTGTTTTTCAAAAGACGGAAAACTTTTTGCAAGTTGCGATTTCTTTGGGACACTAAACATTTGGTCTTTAGAAACAAGTGAAGTTATTATTGATTTACAGTTCCATGTTGGTGTTGATTTTACTGAATTTTTAACTACGGACGATAAAGAAGAGATTTATAGTCTGGTGGTGATTCTCTCTACAGGTCTTCTCCGGACTTATCGCTTTGACAAGAATGGTGTCCTTGAAATCCATGAAAATGACATTCATGCAAATGAAGCTCTAAAAGCAATTTGCATAACCGACGGAGGACGATTCCTTTTAAGAGGAGGGTATTGGCCATACCTTATAGTTTTAGACACTTTTAGACCCCAAGAATGTATAATTTTTGATACAGATGGTTTATCAGTTCATACTCTTTGTGCTTCTAAGGATTGCCTTAAATTTGCGGCAGCCTGTGCCAATTTTCTCTTTCAATGGAATTTTTCTGTTGATGGCAATCCAACCCACGGCAATTTTAATAAGTCGACTAAGGACCTTAAAGGTTACTGGACTAAGTCTATAGTTCAAGTTGATCCTTGTGAAACTTTTAACATTGAGAGAATGTGCTACTTAAAAGACGATTTTATTGTTTGTGTTTGTTCAGATTCAAAAATTCGGATTTTCTCTGGGAACCGGCTCCGGAACACGATCGAAGTCGAAGAGATCGGAATAGTCTGCCCACATCCTTCAGAAAATGTTTTTGCTTTATGTGGGACAAGTATTAAATTTTACTACCTTGAAAAACTCGTAGTGTCTATTCCCATAAGTTTTAATGTAACTGATTGTCAATTTTCTAATGATGGATCTTATTTTGTGGTGGGTGATGATTTCGGGAAAGTCCGTGTATTTGGGTTGACTTCTCGGACTTACCAATTAAATGAACAATTTTTCTCTTCTGATCTTGCTCACATCAACAGTCTCAATGAAAATATTAGAATGCCTTGTGATAATTCCCACACAGTCGATACAAACAGAAAAATAAACACAACCTGGACAATAACACCTTATAAAACCACGCCCTCAGAAGACAAATCAAATTTTATTGCGGAAGGTCTTGGATTCCATCACCTTGAAAAAAATTACATGGACAAAGAAAAGTACAATAAGAAGTACGGGGTAGTAGCAGTACCAGAGACTTACGCACATGAAGAAGAAGCTTATTCCGAAATATCTTCTATTAGTGAAAGTACCGCTTTTAGTGATGAGGACTACGATGAGAGTGAGACAAGATCAGATGAGAATTCCTTGGGAATAAGATTAAGACGAGATGAAGGTGTGCCCCGGTTTAGAAGGCGAATTATAATTGAAGAAGAGAGTAGTGAAGAAAGTGTTTTGGTAAAAAAATTAAGAAGAAGTAGATTTTTTAATCCGCAAGAAGAAAAGGTTGAAGAAGAAGAGAAAAGTACTTTACCAAAATTAAGAAGGCATCACAGAGAAAGGGATTTGTGAAGTTATGATTTTAAAGGGAGGGAATAAGATATTGTGGGTTTAAATGGGGTCCGGATTTAATTCGGACGTTTACTAAATGTCTAGGAGTTTTTATTCTAAAGATCTTAATGATACTATGTTCTCTACTTAACCCATACCATTTACATTCACTACCCAAATTCTTTCACACGTTCACTGCCCCTCCCTAGTTAAAAATACAGCCCATTCTTTTCTCTCGTTCACTACCCCACCCCCCTTTTTATATTTGAAACCTACGTTCACTACCCCCCCCCTTTAAATTACAACCCCTCAATTTTTTCCATATGTCAAACTTCCTTCTCGCTTGTAATGAAATCGCTGACAGCATCATAAAACTACATAAACAAGAAAAGCAAATAAATTTAAATGTAATCAGATCTTCTGTTTGTAAAAAATATAAACTTGATTGTACTCCAAGGATTGTCGATATCATTGCTTCTATTCCAAGTGATTACAAAGATTTAATTTCAAAATTAAAAGCCAAACCAATTCGAACTGCTTCTGGTGTTGCTGTAGTTGCTGTCATGTGTAAACCCCACAGGTGTCCCCACATCGCATTAACTGGAAATATTTGCATTTACTGTCCGGGTGGTCCAGACTCAGAATTCGAATACTCAACCCAAAGTTACACGGGTTATGAACCAACTAGTATGAGAGCCATTAGAGCTCGATACGATCCCTATGATCAAGCAAGAGAACGTCTTAAACAATTGAAAGGTTTAGGTCACAATACGGATAAAGTAGAATATATCATTATGGGAGGTACATTCCTTTCTCTTCCTGATTCTTACAAAAATAATTTTATAATGAAACTTCATGATGCTCTTAGTGGCCACGATTCTACGACAGTAGAAGAGGCTATTAAAGCCAGTGCTGAAAGTAAACAGAAGTGTGTAGGGATTACAATTGAAACTAGACCTGATTATTGTGTAAGACCCCACATTAATAAAATGCTCCTTTATGGGTGTACCCGTATAGAAATTGGTGTTCAGAGTGTATACGAGGATGTAGCCCGGGATACTAATAGGGGCCATACAGTAGAAAGTGTTTGTGAATCATTTTGTTTATCTAAAGATTCTGGTTATAAAATAGTAAGTCACATGATGCCTAATCTTCCTAATGTCCCTAAGAAGAGAGACCTTGCTCAATTCCGGGAATATTTCGATAATCCAAAATTTAGAAGTGATGGCCTTAAAATTTACCCGACTCTCGTTATAAAAGGCACGGGTCTTTACGAATTGTGGAAAAATGGAAAATACAAAAATTATTCTCCGGATGAACTGATTGATTTTTTAGCCAAAATCCTTTCTTTTGTACCTCCGTGGATTAGAATTTATCGAGTTCAAAGGGACATTCCTATGACCCTGGTAAGTTCGGGTGTTGAACACGGGAATATCCGGGAATTGGCTTTAAGTCGAATGAGGGACTACAAAACTTCGTGTAGGGACGTAAGGACTAGAGAAGTTGGGATCAAAAGTGTTTTTAAGGAATTAGAAATAGAATTAGTTAGAAGAGATTATTATGCTAATAAAGGATGGGAGACATTTTTAAGTTATGAAGATGTTAAACAAGATGTTTTAATTGGATTATTAAGATTAAGGAAGTGTAGTAACGAGACTTTTCGTAAAGAGCTTGTTAATAAGGAAAAGAGTTTAAATGGGGATAAAAGCATAGAAAAGGAATGCATAGATAAGGAATGTGTAGCAAATCGCATAAACGGAGAAAAGGAATGCATAGAAAAAGATTATACACAAAATCGCATAAAAATAGAAAAGGAATGTGAAGAGAATCCCCATTTCTCCATTCACTCTCCCAAATCTTCTAATGCTTCAATAATTAGAGAACTCCATGTTTATGGTACAGCAGTAGGAATAGACCAAAAAGAAGGAAGTAAATTCCAACACAAAGGATATGGTAGACTTTTAATAGAAGAAGCTGAAAGAATAGCCCGGGATGAGCATAAATCCAGTAAATTGGCTATTATTTCTGGGGTTGGTACCAGAAAATATTATGAGAAATTCGGGTATGTTTTAGAAGGGCCTTACATGGTAAAATTATTGTGATTTAAAAAAATTATTGATTCAAATTCCCTTACGTACCCCTTCTTCTTAGGTTTCCAAGTAAGTACCTCTCCTACCTGGGCCTCACACACCCAGCTTTTTATACCCGTACCCCCTTTCCTAACCCCACACCCTTTAAACAACACTTACACTTTTTTTTAATAATTAAAAGTCAATTTATTTTTTTAATAGTAATCTCTATAATTTCTAGAACCCCCGTATCTTGAATTTCCTCTTCCATAAGAAGATTGTGAGGCCAAATCCGTAAGTTCAGGCTTAACTTCTTGATTAGCATCTTTAAGCATTTTAATTAAATCCCGGGCTACTCCCCTATTTTCGGATGTCACATAAGAATGACTTAATCCAGTAAGAGTATCTCCTCTAGCTGTTCTTCCAATACGATGAACATAATCTTCAATATTATTAGGGAAATCATAATTAATAACAATAGATACATCTTTAATATCTAAACCCCTTCCTACTACATCCGTGGCTATTAAAATATTTTTATATCCAGACCGGAAGTCCGAGATTATACTGTCCCTGATATTTTGGGTTTTATCCCCGTGAATGGCTTTGGCTTTAAACCCACTTCGATAAAGATGGTGTTCTAAATCATCACAAGTCCTTTTTTTATTAGTAAAAATTATAATTTTATCATCTCTCCTCTTCTTAAGACAATCCATTAATAAATCATTTTTCTCATGTTCTCTAATCACAAAAACTTCTTGTTTAATTTTCTTATTAGTTTTTAAATCTTCACTTCCTACTGTAATTTGGAAATAATTAGTCATATAAGATTCTGCTAATCTCTTTACTTCCTTAGGCCAAGTAGCACTCCACATTAAAGTTTGTCTGTCAGGGTTAGTCTGAGCTATAATCTTTTTAATTTGGGGTTCAAATCCCATATCCAACATTCTATCAGCTTCATCTAAAATAAGGAAACTTACTCTATTTAAGAAACAGACTCCTTGTTCATTAAGATCTATGAGTCGACCAGGAGCAGCCACTACTATCTCACAACCCATTTCAATATCCCTCTTTTGATTATAAGAAGATACCCCTCCATAAACAGCAGTACATTTCATTCCAAAAAATCGAGCATATTCATCAAAAACGTCCTTAATTTGAAGGACTAATTCTCTAGTAGGAGCCAATACAAGGACAATAGGACCATCCCCTGGTCTTAAGGGTTCCTGGGCTTTAGCATGAATTAAAGCAGGGAGTACAAAACTTAAAGTTTTACCAGATCCAGTTTGGGCTATTCCTACCATGTCCTGTCCTGTAAGAGCCATGGGCCATCCTTGGGCTTGAATAGGAGTAGGAGCAGTGTAATTTTTTCTAGTAAAAGATTCTAAGATTTCCCTTGAGAAAGGTGTATCCTTAAAATTAATATAAGGCTGTGGTACATCCCCGTGGGTTCTCATATCGTGTTTCCTTCTAAATTCTTCTACTTCACTTTCAGATAATTTATTACTTTCTTTATAAAAATTTTTTTCAAAAGGGACAGCAGGATGTTTTGGTTCTCCTTTATAAGAATCTACTTCTGAAGTTCCCCATTTGGGTTGTCCTCTATTACTTCCGTAACTCTTTCTATCATTCCTATCGTTTCTATCAGAACTATAACTACTTTTTTTATTATTTCTTGAATAATACATTGGGGGTAAAAGAAAAAGAAAAATTTAAGATTGTAAAAGAGGGGGGGGGTATGATTAGGGGAGGGGTAAGGGTGATGGATGTAAGAAGAGTGTGATGGGTAGGGGTAGGAAGGCAGGAAGTATGTTAGGGAAAATATGGTAGAAGGGATCGCATAGGGTTAAGAGATAATGAATCTTAGACTTTATAAATCATTATTAACTTCTTTAAGCTCCGGTGGTCAAGTGGTATGACAATAGCCTTCCAAGCTGTTAGCCTGGGTTCGATTCCCGGTCGGTGCAATTTTTTTTATTTTTTTTTAAATATTAAGGATGTGAGGAGGGAAGGTTAAGTATCAATACTCCATCCTACTTCTCCCCCTATTTCCTCCCCTACCTATTTCTCCCCCTACTTACCTTTTCTATTCCAATCCTACCCCCTACTTCTATTTTAAATGCTAACCAGAGGCAAAGTCACTTTTTCAAATGTACCCGGGTGTTTCTCTATTAACAATTCCGTGTATTTTAATTTTAAGCCTTTGTTTTTATGTGATTTTGTTATTTTTGGCCTTGTTTTCTATTCTGGATCTTTTTACGTTTATGGTGGTACTGAATTCGTTATTTATAAAAATTTTACAGATCAAATTTCTTTTAAGAGTTGGATTTTAGATATTCAAGTTGGTGAGGATGTTCTTATTGTTTTTATGAATGGTACTATTTATTCCCTGAATTCAAACAAAATCTTAAAATATCTTAATGATAAATTAATATTTTCTGCTAAATTTGATTCAAATGAAATAATTTACGGGAGTCACGAGAAAGTTTTTATAGGAAATTCATTAATAAATTCTCATAAAGGGCGGGTCTTTGCGGTTTGTAAATCACAATTTGGCTGGATGAGTTCAGGGGAAGATAGGAGGGTTGTGATCTCTGACTCCACGGGTCAGTGGGAAATTTTAGAAGATAAAAATTACGTAATTAAGTGTGGGATAGGAGAAAGATTTTGTTATACGATTAATAGGGATGGTACTCTAAAGATTTACAAAAATAGAAAAATGATAATTTGTTTAGAGACGTGCTTTTTAGGGATTTCTGATATTTTTATAAATGAAAATTTAGAAATATTTGTGGGATTATCAAATGGGAATATTGTTAAATTAAAAAATAAAATTAATAATGAAAATCAAAAGGTTAATCATGAAAATGAGATAGATAATAAGATAAATAAGATAGTAAAAGATGATCTTAAGACAACAAATAATAAGATAGTAATAGATAATAAAGAATATAAAACATCAGGAGCCATTCTAAAATCCATTGAAACCAAGAAACACGTTCATTTACTACTTAAGAAAAAAGTCGCAATTATCAACAAGGAAAAGGGAAAAATAATTAAAGAAATTGAAATTTTAAAACCTTCTTGTGTACGGGGAGGGATAATTGGGACCAGGAGAGGGTTTGCCTTAGTGAAAGGGAATAAAATTAAAATTTGTGAAGGGGAGATCCAGGAGATCTATAAGACCAGGAATAGGATCTATTTTAAGACGGCCAAAGAATGGGTGTTTATAGACCGGGAATATGATGATGTTATTCAAAGTTTGGGTGCTAATGATGATGAGGATAAAGGTAAAAGCTTTGTTGATAAAGGTGATGATGATGATCAGGATGCAAATGATGAGGATGTCAATAAGGACAATGACATCAATGTTGATCATAATGAAGGTACTAAAAGTAACCCTTTCCCATCTTTTATGTACAAAACATTTTTTAGACCTCGATCTTCCTCTTCGTCTCTCTCTTTGCATGAAAACAACTCATTTTTATTTAAGAGAAAATGCATAAACGAAAAACAAACAAACTCTTCTTTCGTTTTATGCTTTAGAGAAATATCAACTGCTATTAGAGTTGGTGAGTACATTTTGTGTGGAACTTTAGAAAGTAAATTGGTTTTATTTGATAAAAATTTAGAAATTTTAGATTGTATTAAAGTTGATGGACAAGTTTCTAAGATTTACGAAAGTTTTGATATGATTGTCTGTGGTACTAAGAGAGGAATTGTGTACTTAATTCGGATCTTAAAAGAGAAAATCTGGCTCTCGAGTTTTAAAAATAAATTTAAAATTTGTGATATTCAAATTCAAAGAAGTAAAGATTATGATACTTTATTAGTTTATATTTTAGATAGTGGTGGTTTTATTTCTATTTATGATGCGAAGTGGTTTAAAATCAAATCTTTTCAAATTCAAAATGAGTTCTGTTGTTGTTTTTTGGTTGTTGTAGATTTGTGCTTTGTTGGGACAGCCAGTGGGAAATTAATAGAATTAAATACAAAAAATAATAATTTAAATGAATATAAAGTCCTTAATTTGAGTATTTTCTCCATAATAAAAGATAATAATTGTCTTTTGGCAGTTGGTGATGATCATAATTTAGTAAAATTTGATTTAAATAGTAAAGAAATCGAAAATTTGTTGGTGGGGAGTGATCCTTTGGTTCAAATTTTGATGCATAAAAACAAATTTAAGATTTTAAGTCGGAAAGGAAGGCTGTGGACGATAAGTAAAAATTTAAAAATAGAAAAAGAAGAGAAAGTGGTTTGTGATGTGAGTAATTGTATGGTAGGAGGAGATGAAATGATTTGTTTTGGGGATGGTATTCAGAAATTAAAATGATTTTAAAAAAAAATTTTATAACAAGCGAGGTTTTTGCATAAATGAAAAACAAACAAAGTATTTGATATGCATAAACAATCTTAATTTATATTGCATAAACAGACTTAATCTTAATTGCATAAAAACTACCACCATCATTCATTCCTAACCCCCCCCCTTTTAAATGAAACCATTTCTTTTAGGAATTTTAAAATGCAAAAATTGTCCGTTTACTTCTCAATTAGATTTAGAAGTAGAAGAAGTGAAGGAATTAGACGAGTGTTTCTCTTTGGACGTCATGAAAAAAGAAGAAATCATTAGAAAAATCGTAAAAGGATTCAAAATTAATGAAATTACAGAAGAAGATATTAAAGAATATTTAGAGAGAGATAATGAGAAAGTAAGTAAATTATTATTTGGAACGGATGTAGTAAAAGGGAGAGTTAGTTGTATGGACTGTAAGGTGGTTTATCCTATTGAAGATTCTATTTTGGACACAGTTGATACTAAATAAAAATAATACTTTTTATAAAAAGGGATACATTTTATATATTGTTTATGCGTCTATACATTTTAAATTTATGCGTCCTTCTTGCATATATGCGTATATGTTTTGATTTTGTTGATGCGTCCTTCTTTTATCTGTTTAAATACGCCTCCTTCATTAAGATTTCATTTCTATTTTACAATATTTTCAAAAAAATTTTTTATTTTTCCAAACCCCAAAAAATGGCCGCAGAAAAGAAAGTCGAAGGCGCTGAAAAAAAAATTGGTATCAAACCACACACCAGGATGACCTGGGGTTGTCAAGTAGAGACCCTTCTTAAATGTGCTGATAATAGTGGTGCTAAGATTTTGAAGATTATTGGTGTAAGGAGATATAAAGGTAGACTTAATAGATACCCTTCTGCTGCCCCAGGGGACATTGTTGTGGTTTCATGCAAAAAAGGGAAGCCCGATCTCCGTAAGAAAGTCCATTACGCTATTCTTGTAAGACAAAGGAAGACATGGAGGAGACCCGATGGGAG
>DWJA01000034.1:0-15226 GCA_018248675.1 Gesta gesta | reverse complement strand
GGAATCGAACCCACACCTACTCATTACGAATGAGCCATTCTACCGTTAAACTAAAGAGCCCTACAAAAATAAGAAATCTATGGGAATATAAATATATGTTAAAAAATGGTAGATCGTAAATTTATGAAGCTTATTATGGGTTTAATTAAATATTAAAATGAATAATGTTTAGTGTTAAAAAAGGATGAAAAAGGGGAATGCAATTGGAATTTGATGAGATTGACATGAATTAATAAAAAAACAAAGTTTGTGTTAATTCTTTTTTTAAGGAAATAACTGTAGACACACGTCTGTAGATGACCCTTTGATGGTTTATACGAGGTGGGTCTATTTATGGAGAAATACTTAACCATGGGATGACTTAAGAAAGCATCAATGACAATTAAAGGCTAAGTAACTTCCAAGACAACGTCCACAAATAACAATTAAAATATCTTTTGATTATTCCTGAAAAAGAGATACTGATAGCTACTATTTTAAATCCGAAAATCATTCAATTAAATTTTTCCTGTCTACTTTTAGCAATTTGTTTATGTACTCGAAGATAAGTTGTAAAAATAAAAATATTTATTATGAAGCTAATGTCTTTATGCTTCGATTATTCCATTGAAGAAGTCGTAGGTTCCGCTTTCCTTACTATCAGCTTTAGATAGTCGGTGCTCTCTTCGCTTACAATCTCCTAAGGATTTCCATTTCCCCTAAAATCCAAGAAGATGCTTTCGAGCCTCTTTTTCAAGACGAAGGACTGATTATAAGCCTCGATACGGTCGGAAGTTATATAAACCTTTTATTTTAAATTAAATTTCAAACCAAATTTTTTTTAGACTCAATTTTTTATTTTATACTCTTATTTTATACGTCCCATTACACAAATCATACTTAATCCAAACCTTTACTGATGAATTACCAAGACAAACAGCCTTTTCTATCTTCATATGATTATTATTAGATTTTGAAATACAGAATTTTACATTCAATTCATTACTACATTCTTCTTCTACAAATGCCTCAATTTCAAGGGATAAATCTGCTCTAACCACTTTTTCATTTTTAAAAGTCCATTTCACAACTGAAATCATCTCATCGTGGAGGACAGTACCTTTCGAATTTTTTATTTTTAATTTTTTTATATTTTGTGGTACGGGAATTTTAATTTCTAAATGATCAAAGATCACATCATCTCTAGTTTTTAATTTGTAAATTCCATTCTCTTTATGTAAATCTACTGGTGGTGGATTTCTACTCTTAGTTAAGTATCTAAAAACTTCCATTGTTTCATTTGCTATATCCATTTCGACTTCAATCTTATTAAATTTCTTTGTGACTTTCTTTTCTGAAATAAAATCGAAATTATTTTTATTTAAAATCAATTTGAATGTCTTGGAATCTATAAAATTAGGCTTTACGAAAATGTAACCTACTATTTCATTCTTTAAAACTGAATCAATACTCTGACTATTTGTGATTTGTACATCTGGACTATCCATAATTATATTCCTTTGTTGAACCTTTTCATTTCTAATTACAACATTGTAAGTTTCAATCACATCAACATAAACATCATTACTCTGAATAAGATCGAAAACTGTATTTTCCTTTGTCTTTGGACCATACTGATAACTATTTACAATTTCAAGAATTTTAAAGTAATAATCAGAAATCGTCTTTGCTGTAAGTGCGCTAGTATGATTTTCAATCTCTCGACACAAATCTTCAAGGTATTCGAGAACATAAAAAACATCAAGATTAGTGTAAAGAGCAGAAATATTCACATCATTCCTTTTGTACTGCGTAAGTTGTCTATCACCAACCACATGAGTTGGATATGAAGGCCTTGCGGGATATTCTTTTGGATTTCCTAATAGTACTACATCTTTTTGTGTAATAAAAATTTCTTCAATCATGTTTGTTTATGCTCATTAAAAATTTAAAAAATAAGTTGCGTAAAAGTAAACAAACAAATTGTTAAATTTACTAAAAAAATGTCAGATTATTCTGAACATTATTTTAAATTAAAAATTGATTGATTATTTTTGTACTGTCTAGTAATATTTATGATTAAGTTTGCCTTAAAAATGTGCAGATATTTTAAAAGTAAAATGATCAGCAATTTATAAAATGAGTTTAAAAGGGAATTCTAAGTTGCAGACGCCGGTCTGTCAAGACGGAATGATTGGTTCCGTAGAGTCAGAGATCAGATCAGACACGGAGTGATCTGATCGCGCAAGATAATTGGTCTCACTGTTTCAGTAAAACTATATAAACAGTGAGAACCATTGAGGGATGAAAAAGAATACAAAATTTAATAAAAGTCT
Organism: Gesta gesta; assembly: GCA_018248675.1. Lineage (NCBI taxonomy): Eukaryota > Metazoa > Arthropoda > Insecta > Lepidoptera > Hesperiidae > Gesta > Gesta gesta. The sequence goes on along the minus strand of DWJA01000034.1, from coordinate 12,911 downwards.
TTCCACCGAAACCGATGTTCCGACTGACGTCGACACTAAGTAATAGCCTTTTTCCACCTTTAACAATTAAATTTTTTTACACTACTAAACGTTTATTTTAATCCATTAGTGAACTCACTTCTGTTTCAAGCATCAGAATTATATCTTCTTTGATAAATTCAGAGTACAAATTAGTTTTCAATTCTTCATTAAAAGTTCTGTAGTCAATTTGGAAGTCAAGACTTCTACAAAAATGAAAGATTTCTTTAATATTATTACTTCTTAATTTGTAAGTATTATACACAACTTCAAGGAATGTAGTAAATTCTTCTCTACTCATATTGGATAAAGAGTTCATAACTGTTACAACATACTCCCATAAAATTCTTTTAGTTTCAAAATCGTCTTTGATAGAGTAACCTTCTATAGAAAAATTTGAATAATAAGTTTCTGAAGTGTAATCAGCAAAGACGTGGTAACCAATTTTATCATCGATTCTAAGACTCTCAACGTATTTGTACAATGCAAAATGTGTACAAAGTCTTACTACTACATATCTAATAGATAATTCCAGTTGATCAACAACGTATAATGAAAAACGAGAATATTTCTTAAGCATAGGAATCGAACTACTAAATCCATCAATATCTTTCTTTAAATCCGTGTACTTAAGATCTGGCTTTATCTTTCTTACCATATCTGTTATTTCATCCTGTAGTAATAAATTGGTTCGACCTAAAAAGCCGATTTTCAGATAAAAAGGTGGCATCACTTTCATTCTTTTAGAATCATACAAACTAAATGCACTCTTTGTTAGTTTTCGAAAATCTCTTTCAAGTCCATATTTTCCATAAACATTCTCAGCTATTTCTTTCATTTTAACAGTAATTAAACTATCTGAACTACTTTTAATAGCATTTAAATATTGCACAAGAGTTTTCATACACATTGAGATATATTTAGTCACTATTAATCTATGATTTCTATCACTTGTCTTTAAAAAAAGAACTTCAAGCATATTGTGTTTGATTTTAAATGTTGCTCGATTACTTCTTTGTAGATTTAAAGAGTTGTTAAGAGCTAATTCTAAGCATCCCATCAAATAAATCAATTTCATAAAATCTTCATAATTCTCATTAATGTAAAATCGTAATATTAAAATTTTATCTTCTGTATCTTTAAGATGAATGTAATGTATCTTGTAAGTTGGTGCTTCATCGATCTTATAATAATCGTCTTCTATATATCTTTCAGCTTTTAAACTCGATGATTGTAGAAAATCGTTGTAATTTATATCAATAAGATCTTCAGGGTTAAATCTTGGATCAGAACGTAACTCAGATCTATGACCTTTTTGATTTAAATCTTCATTTTCTCGTACCATAACGCAATAAAGACTAGATTCAATTGGATTTACTGGAACATCATCTTCTCTTGTATTACAAGCAACTAAATAATATGGAGAACAACCTTTACGTAAGCTAGTATAAGGAATATCATTGTATGTTGAATGTTTAACAGGTCCATTTACATCACATTCATATAATACCGAATAATTCGAAGAATCTGTTAAGTGTTTTATCAAACTCTTAAATTGTTCTTTATTAAATTTTAGCAAATTTTTCTTATCAAAATCCTTTTCAAATAAATACGGTTTAAATTGGATGTACCTGTGTATATTTGAATAATCAAGGAATTCAAGAGGTTTTACATCTTTAGCTACACTATTATAAGTTTCTTTTAAGAGAGATTCGTATTCTTTTATCGGGATTTGAGTTGTTTTTATTATTTCAATGAATTGATTTATGAAAAGCCGAGGATGAATACATTGATCTTCTTCAATAAACAAGTTAATATTAACAACATGATATATATTCATATGATCTACAGAATAAACATATTTTGAGATTGATTTAAATTTCTCGAGTCTGTATAGGTATTCATTAATTAAAAAATTCAGTAAAAACGGAGATTCTTCTAATGGGACTTTTATCCTAAGAAATAGAATATTAGATGATGATTTAATTAAAAACAACCTTTCATCTATGTTATAATAATCTGTTAATAATGTTTTCTTGATTCTATTTTGTGGTTTTTGTTCATAATTCAGATTGTATTTCTGTATGAAATGGATTGAAGCATCAGTTATACACAAAATACTTCCATTGTATTTAAAAAAGTTATTTTTATAAAGTTGTTCAAGTCTTAAACCTATATTTTCTAAAAGAAGTGTTTTTGAATTTCCAGTTGTAAAAACATCTAATTCATTAATTTCACCACACAAATTTGAGGCCACGCAATTATTAACAGATCTATAACGAAATTCTTGATCTACCAGATTAATTTCATCATTGACTGCCTTAGGATTAAAGATAGGATTATTCAAAGCACGGAAAAGAATTTCTAGTGATTCATTAAAATATTCTTTAAGAATCAAATACTCAAAAGTTATGGCACTCTCATCTGTACAAGCAATTATACTACCACCATGATCATAAATGAACTTTAAAAGCTCTGTATCTACTCCAAATAAACAATGTTCAAGTAAATGAGATATTCCTTTACAATCTTTAAAATCATCAACACTTCCTGTATTAACAGAGTAACTAAATCGCGAGTATTTTGAGTCAGTTCCAATAAATAGAACTGGCATATCATTTTCTAACTTAAAAAAGAATCTTTTTGGTCTTTCTATCGCATCAAATATTTCGTAATGTGAACAAAATACAAAAGTAAGAAACCAAATCATTTTTTGTTTATAATCAGGCGATTTAAATACTTTTTTTTGTTTGTTATTGCGAGGATCATTATCAAGATATCGAAATTTGATACAAATTAATATAAATGATTGAGATTTTTGACATAAATTAATATTCAATCTTTTTTATAAAATATAAAAAAATTTCAACTTGTTAATAGTTAAGACATAAAATATGAATTAATATTTTATTACAGTCAAAATTATACATTCAAATGGGCCTTTAACAAGTATGCTTTATTACTAGGCGTAAAATTAGAACTTAATATAATTTACATTTATTCTTTAGTAACTAAAGTTATGACACCTCTCATTTTTTTATAAACAAATTGCGTACTATAAAAGTAAAAAACAAAAAAACATGCCTTTCATTAAAAAACATTTAAAATTACATTTAAATTTATTTAACTTAAAACTTATATTTGCCAATTCATTATCAACAATCATAATCAGTTACTACTTTAATTGTTTGTTTATATCATTCTTTTAATAAATACTAAACACTCTCTCAGTCTACTCTTAAGTTCTATAGGAAAACTTCTAGAAATCACATACTCTTTACCTCTAAACAAAAACACATTTCTATTCCCAAAAATTTCGGCTTGTGTACCATCAAAAAACAAAAACACAAAATCTGTTCTATTTTTAATACACCAACCAATTCGTTCAATAAACAAATATTTATATTTTTTTAAGATACTCATATCTACATAACTACACTGCATTGTGGTTTGAGATACAGGTATAGACATATCAGTATTGAACATAGAAGGCAATTCCCTTGAGTTTACTACAAGATCAAATAAATCACCAAGTCGGTCTTCTGTTGTTGTTAATGGAAAAATTAAATTTTCATTCCAGAGAGTGTTTGATATTTGTTTGGATTTTTTGACTGATTGATTTAAAAGGACGTGTATATGAGAATAGAGAGTATCACATTTACTAGAAAGAAAAGATATTTTATCATAATCGTAATCCAAAGAGATGTCTCTTGTTAGTAGAGATCTTTTATTATTTACATTAGTTAATTCAACTTTGCCTTTTTTCCTTTTTATAGCGTAAGATTTTGTTAAATAAGCAAAATTCTGATTAAAAAAGTAAGTAAATTTGTAATTACCGCCTTCTATGACAACCAAAGGAAGTCTTTCCATAAGCAATTTAATATAAGCCAACCCGTAATTTACAATTTTAAGTTCTGTATTAGTTAATAGAAATATATTTTTTGGTACATCACACACTTTTATATCGTATTTAAATTTACATTTATCATATTTAAAAGTAGTTTTCATATTTTCATTATTTTTAGTGCGTGTTAGATCAAATACATTAATTTCAGGAGTAAAAATACCATCTACATTCAATTTTATAGTTGTATTTCCACATTTTACAGTATTTTCATTCTTCTCAATCTTTCCAAATTTTTCATTTACAGTAAAATTTTTTAAGAGGCTAAACACAGGAAATACTGGAATAAACATATTAAATACAGGATGAGATAAAGCTTCATAAGCATCAATTCTCTTAACAGGATCACTCATAATCATTTTTTTAAGTAAATCGCGAGATGAATCAGAAATATTAGTGTCTATAGAACCATCATATTTCCTTTTAGTTAAAAGAGTATAAAAAACCATTCCAGCCGAATAAATATCCACAGATTTATCATATCCTTTTCTTAATTTAACTTCTGGTGCCAAATAATCTTCAGTTCCACAAAATGTATAATTATTTTCATAATCATAACAAGCCAAACCAAAATCACAAATCTTAACAGTATTCCCTTTAATTAATAAATTTCCAAGTTTAATATCTCTATGAATTACTCCTTTCTCATGAATATAATGAATACCACAAAGGATCATTCTAAGAATTTTCAAAGCTATATTCTCATCAATGTTATAGTCATTTACAAAATTAATAAGACTCGAATCACATAATTCAGTTACAATATAATAATTATTATTAGATTCATAGTAATCAATAAATTTTAAAATATTATCATGGTCTAAATTTGATAGAATATTTGCTTCCTTCTGGATGTGAACTCGAGAATTTCGAATTTTAGAAATCATTTTTATTCCGACTTCTTGATTATTTGAATCTAAAGCTCTGTAAACAATACTCGTGGCGCCCTCTCCTAAAATGTTTTTTGCGGTGTATTTTCTCATATAAAAATGAATGGGGATAAAAAAAATAATATACTATCATTAGACAGTTAATTTTTATAATAAAAAAACAAGATATAAAAAAAAGTTTCATGATGACAATAGTGGACATAAGGATGTTTATTATAAAAAATGATTATTTCTTCACGCAAATTAATAAAAATTAATATGTTGATAAGAAAATAAATTTTATGAAAAATTAAATGATCTACAATAAGATACTACAACAATAAGATATTACAACAAAATCAGAACAATAATTTTAAAACATTAGTTACAAAACCCCATTTTTTTTATTAACCCAATCCAAACATTTTATTTTTTTTACAATTTTTTATGCCTTCTTCTTCCTCCTCCGTGGCCCCTCCGTATTTGTTTCCGCATCACAAGCCACGATTTTCAACAAATTCGTTTTGTAATATTCGTTGTTCATGGACATCACAAAATCTTTAGCAATAAACTTCCAAACACCATCAACATAATTATAAGTCTTAATAGATCCCTTAAAGCTCATAGAACTAGAAACTGATCGATTAAATACAATAGGAATAGCTTCATCAAACTTTTTCATAATAAAATTGGCTTGCTTTGGTGAAATGACATTATTACTAACTTTCTCGTCTATAATGTCCACCAGGGCCTTTCCGATAAGCGATTGTCTGTAGAATTCGTCCATATTTATAGTGGAGGGGGTAAAAAATAAAAAAAAAATAATTTGTGAAGAAAAAAAAAAATTTGAAGTAAGAAAAATGGGGAGTGGGGGGGTAAGAGTAAAGGTGGTAAATTAGACGAGCGAGTTGGACTTATTAAAATTATTTTATAATAAGTGCCTTTCCTACCTTCTTTAATTTTCCTAATAAAGTAACTCAATTCTAAAAGAAGGGCCAATTTCTTTCTTCTTTTTTACACCCCCAAAATGAACCAGAACAACAACTTAAGCAACATTTTTAAATCGGGAATGTTTAATAATACACCACAGAAAGAGAATACACCATCGCCTTTTGGATCAACTAACCAAAATCAAAATCCTTTTGCTAGTTCAAATATTTTTCAAGGAGGAAGTAACCCACTAGGAGGAAGTAACCCACTAAGAGGAAATAATCCACTAGGAACCCATAACACCACAACCCCGTCATTTGGACAATCTTCTTATTTCATGCCTCCTAAACCACAAGGAAGTGTTTTTGGGTCTTCCACGGGTGTTCAATCCCTCCCTGCACCACAATCAAATACTTTCGGTACACCAGCCTCTTCTTGGGGAACGACTCAGACTTTTGGGAATACACCTACTCCGACTACTACTTTTGGAACATATACTGCTTTTGGATCAACTTCAGCTTTCGGGAACACGCCAGCAACAACTGCCTTTGGAAGTACACCAACCTCTTCTTTTGGAAGTACGCCATCAACTGCCTTTGGAAGTACGCCATCAACTGCCTTTGGAACTGCACCAACCTCGACCTTTGGAAGTACACCCACTTCTACGTTTGGATCAAAACCTACCACGTCCTTTGGATCTACACCTTTTAGTTCGGGATTTCAAAGTAATGCTCTTTCCCTTGGAACTCTTAAGAATGGTACTCGAGATACACCTTATCAAGATACACGTGTTAAAGACGGAATAGGAACTATTGAAATTAAACATATTAATGCTATGAATGAATACGCCAGGAAGAGTAATGATGAATTAAGACAAGAAGATTATAATTTAGGAAGAAAAGCAATTACTTCTGGTGGTATTGGAGGTATTACAGGGACAATTAGTGGATTAGGAAGTACAGGAGGCCTAGGGAGTACTAGTGGCCTAGGGAGTACAGGAGCAATTACGGGAGGTTTAGGGAATACAGGGGCAATTACTGGATTAGGCACAACTTCAACAAACTTAGGCACGGCAAACTTAGCTACTTCTCCTTTTGATTCAAATAGAAATATTCCTGGTTTAGGTTCTTCTAATTTAAATTCATTTTCTTTTAACAAATTGCCTAGTACACAACCCCCTGTTACTCAACAACAATCCGTTTTTGGTTCTACACCTTCTACTTTTCAAACTGGTAGTAGTATTTTTGGTTCTCAACCCACTACCCCTACACCTTCCCCTTTTGGTACACAGCCCTCTACTAATCCTTTTGGTACACCATCAACCGTACCCTCTACTGTACCTACCCCACCATCAACCACACCTTCTCCCTTTAGTACCACCCCATTTAATACACAGCAACCTTTTACTAGTTCATCTTTTACTAGTACACCATTTACTACTTCTTTACAACCAGTTATTCCAAACATGACTACTATTCCAAATATGTCTACCATTCCAAACATGTCTACTATTTCTAATTTAACTTCTCCTACGATTATTAATAATGAAGATCCTTTCCTTCTCCAAGATATTAAATTTGAAAAAGTGGAAAAGAAGAAGATTCTCCCTCTTAATAGAGTTATTCCTAAACCAATTTTCTCAGATTTAATTAAGAAACCGTTAATCAATCTCCAGTACAGACCTCCTAAAATTAATCATAAAAAGAAAATTTACACTGAACCTTCCGTAGAAGAAGCCAGACACCTTAAAGAAATTGAGAATTTAGTAATTGGTTTTGATGGTAAAGGAAGAATCCAATACATAGACAAAGTTTTAGGAAGTGAAGTCACTACTACAAATATTGAAGATAAAATTTCATTTATGAAAAATGAGATTTTAGTAAGTGATCCCCCAGGAGTAGGCCTTAATAAAAGAGCCAGGGTTTATGTAGAAGGAGTTTATGCATTTTCTAAAAGTCAAGGGGATTATATTATAGGGAAAGCAGAGAAGCACCCTCTTAAAGCTATCCAAGAAAGATTTGTTTATGAACTTAAAGAAGATCCTTATAAAAAATATATAGATTATAATTATGATACGGGGTTGTATGTTTATGATGTGAATCATTTTTAAAAAAAAATAAAAATAAGTATATTTTAATGTTAATATGTTAATATTCCCTTTTCTTTTATATGGGGTTATTTATCTCTATTTGTTATGCCCCTCTGTGTACCCTCCTTATATCCCTCTAAATCCCCCCGTTATCCATACCCTTATCCCCCGTAAACTCCTACGTTCCCTTACAACCCCTACATACCCATACAACTCCTACGTTCTTAACCCCCCCCCTTCCCTTTATTTTCAATTTTTTTTACCCCCTCAAAATGGAATCCTTAAAGATCATCCCAAACATTAAATCCCTTTTAGAAAATAATCGAGAAGAAGACGCAGTTGAAATCATTAATAAGTACATAGACAGTATCGCGTACTACTTAAAGGATATCCTCCCCCAATTCAAAGCTAATACAGAATCATCTTCCCTTTGCCTTTCTAAAATTTATCTTATCCTTCAAAATTATGAGAAATCTATTGAATTTGCGGTTAAGTCAGGGTCCCTCTTTAAAAATGATGGTAGTTTTTATTTTAAAACTTTAGTAAACCACATGATGGATTTCCTTATTAAAGATAATCAACATCCTTGTCGTAAATTTATAATAGAAATGATTCAAAAGGATGTACTTTCTGATTCTTATATAGGATATCTTTATACAATTAAGGAATACGAGAAATTCGAATTCTTTTTTAAAATTTATTTAGAGAGTTACGATAGACCCAAAGAGTTTATAAAATTTATAATGAAAAGTGCAGAAGAGAACAATGATAAAGAAAGGATTTATAAAGTGATTTATAAAATGTATTGTGATAATAAAGGTAGTGATGAGTTAGGTAAGGAAGAGGGTAGTAATGATTTAGATAAGGAATGTGATGAGCAAGATGGGAATAATGAAGAGAACCCTATCAGTATTATCCCTACTAATACAAATACATCCCCCACTTTATTTAGATCTCATACTATTGTTTATTTTTTAATGGACTCCCTTGTTTTTTTAAAAGAATTTAATGAAATTAAAAATATCTTAATCCGTTTAGAAAAAAAGAATCCTCCTGCTTGTTATGATTTATGTTTTTATTTAGAAGATAATTATAAAATTAAAATCTCCAATATAGATGCCTTTGGTAAGAACATCCCTTTGATTCTAAAAGGGGATTTTAAAAGAGATTTACTTCAAAGATTCCTTACTTCTAATAATTTGACTTCTTTTAGATTTTTGGATTCAATAGCTAAAACTCGATCTCCTCATATTGGGTTTGTTAATGCTTTAATGAATTTAGGATCTACTAATGATACTTTTTATAGGAGTAATTCTGATCTACTATCTTCTTCTAAGGACTGGTCTAAATTTAATGATGTGGCTTATTTAGGAATGATCCATTTAAATAATAATCTCCCTTATGAAGTACTTAAGAATTACTTACCTAGTGAATCCAATAATAAAGAAGGAGGAGCTTTATACGCTTTAGGATTAATTAATAGAAAAACTTATAATGAAGAAGATAATGAATTTTTATTATATTTCTTAGAAACAATTATAAATGAAAAAAGTGTAAATGGGAGTTCTTGTATGGAATTGGCTTTAGGAACTTGTTTTGGTTTAGGATTAATTAATATGGGATCTAATAATGAAAATTTAATACAAAAATTATTAACCCTTTCTAAAACGGACAATACGATTATATCTGAATCAGCTGTTTATGGATTAGGATTAATAGCATTAGGATCATCAAATCAAAATTTATTAAAAGAATTAGAAATTTTAAAAAATGAAACAGAATTTGAAAGAGTAAAAAGGACCATTGGAATAAGTTATTCATTGATATTATGTGGGGGTAGTAGTGATAATGGGGGTAAGTGTAGTATGGATAAAGGTAGTAGTAATCAGGGCATGAATAGCATAAACACTGATCGCATAAACACTGATGGCATAAACACTACTCCTACCCCTACTACCACCCATAATAATACCCCCACCCCGAATTTTATTGACTCTCTACTTAATTCTAAAGATAGTTTATCTAGATTTGGTGGGATTTTATCTCTTGGTTCTTCTTATGTTGGTACTGGTAATTTGGAAATCATTTCTAAACTTTTGGATTTTTTAAATGATGGGGATGATGATGTAAAAAGATCTACTGTTATTTCTATATCTTTGGTTTGTTGTGATGATCAGGATCTTCTAATTTCTACTCTAGAACCCCTTTCTGAAAATCATAATTTCTTTGTAAGATCTATTGTTTGTTTATGCCTTGGTTTCTTTAATGCAGGAACAGGAAATAAAACTTGTTGTGATATAGTAGAAGCTTTAATTCATGATTCTAATAATTTAGTAAGACAAAGTGCTTGTATAGGAATGGGATTTTTATTAATGCAATGTAATCCTTCTATAATCCAAAATTATAAAAGGATTTTAGATACTATTAATAAAATTATAATAGATCGTTGTGAAGAACCCTGTGTTAAACACGGGGCTGTAATAGGAAGAGGAATTTCAGAAGCAGGAGGTAGGAATATAATTTTTAGTATAAAAAATATGAATAATAAAATTACACCAGAAAGAGTAACAGGAGCAATTTTATTTTTAAATCATTGGTATTGGTATCCCTTAATGCCCATGTTATCCTTAAATTACCTCCCTACCCCTTTTTATGTATTTGATGAAAATTTAAATGAAATAAAAAAATCCATAAAATACAAAGGGAATTATGATAATCATTTAATAAGATTACCAGATATTAAAAGAAGTAGAGGATTTAAAAGTAAACCAACAGAAGATAAAGAAATTATTACTAAAGCTCAACCAGAAGTAGAAACAAGTACAAGATGTACAATAATACAACAAGAAGAATGTGGAATAGAATGGCCAGGGGTGTTCTTTACTAAGCAATAAAAAATAAAAGGTTGGTGTAATAATGTGTTTATTAGTGTAATTTAGGTTAGTGGGGGGGGTATCATAGGTACCTTAGTTCTATATGGTTACCCCCCTCATATATTCCCTTTATCCCATCCCCATAATCCCCATCCCCTTGCCTTCACTACCCCCCTCCCTCTACCCTTCCCACATTACCCCCCTTCTCAATATGCAAATCTTCAAAATTTCTAATAATCACAATTTCAATATTTCTTGCATAAACAATGATGATATTTACAATGTACAAGACAATCGTATTTTTAAAAGGAATATTTATGATTTTGATAACCCTCTCCCTTTTAGTGATCCCTTAAAAGAAGAACCAATTGGTATTTTTTATATTTCATCTTTAATTTTAGTATTTAAAGATAAAATATTTTTATTTGAAAATGAACAGATTTCTAAAATTGAACAAATTTTTAACATTGAAATTTTTAATAATCCAATTCTTAAGATAAAACAATATAAAGAATATTTAATCCTATTAACTTCTAATAATATTAATATCCTTTCCAATAGAATTACTACTACTATCCCCATTATAGCAAAAGATTTCTGTTTAAATCAAGATTTTACTTTCTTTTTAGATAATTCCGGATTTATTTTTAAAACCTTTTCTATTCTTTTTACGGATTCTTTAAATTTACGTAAACCAATGAAAATTATTCCTGAACCCACTGAGAAACCAAACAAGATCTTTATTAATATTTACTTATATTTATGTTATAATAATTTTATAGAAGTTTATAATATTAATGATAATATTCTTAATTTAATTTATAAATACAATACTACTAATTATAAAATTATAGAAGGAGATAATAAGATATATTGTTTAGATAAGACCTTAAATCTATTAGGAGAATATCCTAAAGTAGTAATTAATAATTTAATAGAAAATAAAATAGGAAAAGTATGTTTGAGTAAAGGAAAAATGTATGTGATTGATTGTGAGGGGGGTATAGAGGGGGGCTATGATGATAAGGGATCGGGTTATAATGAAGGGGGTAGTAAGGTAGGATTAAGGAATAGTGGATTAAGGAGTAGACCCCTATCTTCTATACCTCCATCCACTTCCTTACCCCCATCACCCTCCCTGACCGACCTCCTCTTTTCCCTTCGTTCCGATTTCGAAATCAAATCCAATTCTAATAAGGATTCCATTCTTAAGGATTTTGATTCTTTAATTTTAGATAAATACAGGAGATTCTATTTGGAATTGAGTACTATTAATGATTCAATTATAGAAAAGAAAAAGATACTTGATAAATTAGAAATAAAAATATTAGAAAAAATTAAAGTTATTGATTTAAAGAAAATTGAGATTTTAGAGAAAATTAAAGGGAAAATGGAGAAATACAATGAAATTTTAAGTAAAACCAAAATAAATGGAAAAGAAATTAATAAAAATTATGAAGAATTAAAAATGAAATTAAAAGAAAAACAAGAGAAAAGTAAATTTAGAGAAGAATTGGTGATACAAAGGAGGTTGTTGACCAGGAAGATGACTTAAATTTAAGGGGGTATGTGAGGAGGGATTATGGGAAGGGTTAGGTAAAGGTAGGTTATCCTCTTTACCTTCCTCTCTTCCTTCATCATTAACATCCCTATATATCCCAATTTCAAATGATTCTAAATATTCTAATTTTATTGATTCGTACATTCCTTCTAATAAATTTAAGATTTCTTTGGATTTGGAATTTTTTACTAACTTTTTAATAAGACTCTTACCTAATTTCTGATCTTCAAAACAAGAATCATCTAGTAAATCTCTTAAGTAAGCAATACAAGAGAAAGTGGTATGGACTAAGGATTGGATTTGGGATTGGACTTGCATAAAAGTTGAGGGAAAAATGGATTTAAATAGGGGAAATGCATAAAAGGGAAATATTAAGTTTATTAAGGAAATAATTAAGGTTTAAGGTGGTGTATGTGGGATTATGGATGTGGGTCTCTGTTTGTTTTTGATTGATTTTGATTTGTTTGTTTTGATATCAAAAAATTAATATCTTATTCATTGTTTTTAAACTACCATCCTTACCTCTTACCTCTTATCTATTATCTCTTATCTTTTTCACCCATCTCCTTTTTCTCATTTTTATCTTATCTTTTTTTTTCATTTTGTTTGTTTAATCTTTTTTAGATAAATTAAAAATCTATTTAAGGAAATTTTTTATTTAACCCTA
>DWJA01000033.1:0-15243 GCA_018248675.1 Gesta gesta | reverse complement strand
CGGGTTTAATTAAAAAAAATGGTCAAGTGGTACACTTCTATAAAAAAATTTTCCAAATTTTCGAAAATTGGTACACTGCCCCTGTGAACGCTGCCATCACTGGTTTAAGGGTAGTGAGGGGGGGGTCGTAAGGGTAGGATTGTGGGGGGGGTAAGAAGAGGTAAAATTAAGGGTGAATATATGGGAAGGTGTGTGGAAGATGAAGGGGCATTGGAATGGGGTGAATATGAGAAGGGGGATTAACTTACAAAAATTTTAATTAAAATAAATTTATTACTTATATTACTACCCTTACCCTTACTCCTTGTCTCTTACTACTACCCTCTACTACCCTCCCCCCCCCTCTCCTTACTACCCCTCTCCTTATCTTATTTACCCCCCTCTAGGATAAGCACTTAACCATGCTAATGTTAAAATCTCTTCTTGTTCTATTTCTTCTATTCTCTTTTCTAAATTTCTATTAAGTTTACAAATGGCTTTTACTTCTCTTTCTATGTCTTCTAAATGGTTTTCTAAAGAATTAACTAATTTCTCATGTTTTTCTAAGTTGTACATAAAAAAAAATATGGGGGGGATAGTTTGTGGGGTTAAGGGTGAGAAGGTTAAGGGAACCCCTTACAAAAAAAAGGATCCTAATACCCCACCTCAAATATAAAAAACCCTATTTCAATTTTAATTTTTTATTTTTTAAGAGGAAATTTATAAATTATACTCAATCCCATTGCTATTAAAAATACTACTACCAGTACAGGAGGTCCATAAATATCATCATAAGGTCCAGGGTGTCTCTTCCTTATCATCCCTGCTCTCCATAAATAAAGATATAAAGCATAAAAACTAAAAATTATAGAGACTCCTATTAGAAGAACCCCGGGCATTTTAGAAGAAGTCCCTTCTTTCATTCCAAGGAGGGCTGTACCTATCCCCCCTAAGAAGATTGCGAATTGAACCCAAGAAAGGAAAGTCCTTTCATTAGCAAAAAATACTTTTGGTTCAACACGAACAGGAATAGCTATTTTTTTACCGTGGGTATCAATTGGACTTAATTTATCCGAGTCGTCAATAGAAGGGGCTATATTGTTATTAGGGGGTATATTACAGAGTTTCTCATTTTTATATACCCATGTGCTCAATTTTATATACCCATGCTCTCATTCCTATATACCCATGCTCTCATTCCTATATACCCATCGTTTCAAATCTATATACCCATCCTCTCATTTCCATATACCCATGGAAGTTTTAAATTTAAACTTTTTGATGACCCTTAAAAATGGTGAGAAAGCAAAGGAAAACAGTGACTGAAGAGGTTAGAAACATGGTTTTGAGGCTCGCCGACGACGAAGAACTGTCTATTGCTAGCATATCGAGGTCGGTTGATTTAAATCGTAAAACCGTATCCAAAATCATAGCTAACAGGGAAAACAATACAGTCAGGCAAACGGCCTCTACTGCAAGAACAAATGCTCCTCGTTTTGACGAGCAGGTAATTAATAATATAGTTGCTTGCCAAAACGACCTAACTCTTAAGGAGATTGGAGATGAGCTCAGAGCAAGGACAAATATTTCTTTATCTCGTGCAACAATATCACGAAGATTAAAAAAACTAAACATTTCTAGAAAAAGACTTTCACTAATACCTGTAGAGCGAAATACAATTGAAAAAATTAACCTAAGAAGTATTTATGCGGTAGAATTAGCCCGATACTCCCCAGAAAATCTAGTTTTTCTAGACGAAACAGGATTTAATGAACACTTATCTAGAAAATACGGTTATTCTTTAAAACGAGTAAAGGCATATAAAAGTGTTCCAGCCAATCGTGGCCGGAATATAAGCTGTATGTGCGTTATTGGGATGGAGGATGGATTAATTGCTCACGAACAGATAAGAGGAGCTTATAATTCTATATCGTTCATTAACTTTCTAGAAAACAAACTCGCCAATTTTTTTAGAACGAATCCGAATAAAATATTGATTATGGACAATGCTAGATTCCATCATTCAAATGATGTGATACAGAAAATGAATTCTTTAGGTATTAATCATATGTTCTTACCTCCATATTCCCCCCAGTTAAACCCAATAGAAGAGTTTTTTTCTATGTTAAAAGCCAGGTACAATTCTTTTCGTTCTCCAGACATGACCATTGAAAGTTGTATTGATGCAGTTTTAAGCTTAGATTATAGTTCTGAATGTTTGAGTTTTTTCGATAACATGTTAACTTGGCTTGAAAAGGCAAGACAAAGAGAAATTTTTATTTAATAAATTTTTGTATTTTTTGTATTTTTGCCTTAATCATATGGGTATATAGATTTGAAACGATGGGTATATAGGTTTGAAACGATGGGTATATAGGAATGAGAGCATGGGTATATAGGAATGAGAGCATGGGTATATGAAATTGAGCACATGGGTATATAAAAATGAGAAACTCTGTATTATTATTAGAGGGTATATTAATGTAATGGGTTTGAGAAGGGGATCCTCTTAGATCACTCTCATCATAATACAATCCCTCTTCACTTTCCTTATTAGTAATTTCTTCACTATCAAATGGATCTTTTTTTATGGATTTTGTTACTTGTGGTAACCAGTAAGGTATTTCATTTATAAAGGGATACAATACAGCACACCCATGAAGAAATTTAGAGAATTTATGGACGTGTTCTACTAAAGGACCTTCTACTAAATCCGTAATCCATTCGGGTTTAGAATCATAATCTCCTTGAGTTTTAATTTCTAAAATGGCATAAGGGAATCTTACAATTTGATCTTTTTTGAGATCAGGGAATAATAAAGTAGGGGGATTTAAGTGGGAATGTAAGTGAGAAGTAGGGGGGTAAGGGGGTTGGTTAGTAGTAAATGATCCTTTATCATAACCCCCATTACTACCTCCTCTATTATTTCCACATTCATAACCCCCACCTTTACTATTATTTTCCCCCCTTCTCCATTCAATTAACCCCTCTCCATTTTCTTTTATTTTTTCTTTTATCATACACAAGTCCGTATCTATACTTATCCTTACTTTATTATTATTTTTTAATTGGTAAGCCTGTCTCTTATAGAAAGTCCTTACTACTGGTTTTAATTTTAATTTTCTTATTGTAAATTGGATTTCTTCATATATATCTTTTACATTCTCTTTATTAATTTCCTTAACTTTACTATAAACATCCTCACCATTAAGAAATTTTACTACGTCCTTCTCATAAATTTGAAATCTTAATTTTTTACTTAAATCCCCTGTCCAACTCTCTTCATGTCTTTTCCTTTCAATAAAGACCTTATCCTTTAAATCCCCGTACCACCTGATTCTAATGGCTTCAGCACCCTGGGATTTGTGAAGTCTACCGAAATATAAATCAAAATTGATATTATCCAAATAAATTGAGGTGATAGTAGAATTGATATTTAGGTTATTATTGAGGTTACTATCATCCTTACCCCCCTCTTCACATCCTTCATAAATATAAATTGGTAAGTGTTGGTTGATATAAAATTTTAAAGATTGTAAATTATCTTTATGAACCCAAAATTTATCAGTTTTTCTAATAAAAGATAAAGGACAAGAAGTAGGATTACTCTCTTTATTTTCATTATCATTTTTTCTTACATCATAAATTAATTCATCAATTTTCTCTAATTTCTTAATTTTTTCTTTAAGAAAAGATTTGTAAACCTTTTGGATTTTAAATTCAGTTCTTTTGTCGTGTCTTTTAAGGATTTTCTTAAAACCCGTTAAATTGATTCTAATAAATTCAGAAAAGGATTTTAACTCGGTATTGATGGATGGGGGTATATTATGGGAGGGGGTGGTGGTATGGGAGGAAGGTTTATTATTAAGGGAAGGGTTATTATTACTAAGGGTATCAGTATAAGGTCGATACCCCCTCTTTTTATTACTACTCACCTTTTTCTTATCCTTAATTTTCCTTTTTATTTCTTGGTATTTACTTTCGATAAACCCAAAAACTCGATTTAAATTTTCATCTAAAAGGCTTTTAAAAGAATCTTCTTCTTCTTGGGTTTTAAGGGATGTAATAGAATTTCTTAATATCTCGTAATCTAAATAATAGTATTTATAAGGTTTGTATCTATTGACTTTAAGGTATTTCTGAAATCTCATAATGATGTTTATCAAAAAAAAAGAAAATTTATAGAAAAATATGAGACTTGTTTTACAGGAGATTGTTCTATTATAAGGGAGAAGGAGGTTTACAGATAGATATGGTTTATAGTAGGATGAGTAATTAAACAATATAATATTTATGTGATCTCTTACAATCTAATCTTATAATTGATCAAAAAAATGATCATGGGTTTTATGCAGGGAAGGAACTTGTTTTTATGCAAATCATCTTGTTTTCATGCAAATATTGATTTTTATGCATTTTTATCTCGGCACCCCACTACTACCTCAATACACCACCCCCTTTACCCTTTTATTCCACTACAACCCCCATTCATACCCCCATTTTATTTTTCCAATGCCATTTTTAAATCCTTACGAACTCAACCTTATCTCATCTTATTTCCTAATAGAAGTAGAACCCCTTTGTCTCATTAAAGATCTCAATTTACTTTCTGGTCCTATTCCTGAATTACACCCTTTATCTATTACTAAAATCCCGTATTTCGTGGCTCTCCCTCTAAAAAATTCAAATTTACTCCAAATCCGTCTTCCTTCTTTTCTTTCTAAGGAGTTTTTATGCAAGAAAATTGATGAAGAAATTAAAAATAAAAATGAATATTCTTTTGTTCCTGAAGTAATTTTTGTTTTAGGAAAGGAAATCATAAAAAATTGTTATAATTTAGAAGGTGATTCTTTAAATTTACTGGATAATCTTAAAGAAATTAGATTTAAGAAAACTTTATTGGGTTTAGAAAATTTAGATGGATCTACTTTAAATTTGAATAATTTGACTGCCTTTGAGTTTAATGAAGTGAAAGTTATGATGTGTGAGGGGATGAAGTTGATTGAGTAATAAAGGGGGAAGGGGGTAAGGATGTGGGGCAAAGAGTAGTTTATGGAACCCCCTTGTATCTTACACCCCCTTATATTGAATACCCCCTACCCTTAGTCCTACGTTTCACATCCCCCTTAGATACCCTTACCTCCCCCCCCCTACATTCCTTTATTCCTATCCCCTTAGTTAAATTACTCCCCCTTTCTTTTTTTAATTTTTTTTCTATGGCCGTTGCATGAAAACGAAGAATCTTAAAGATTATCTCAATAAGAATAAAAAGAAAGTAAAAGTCATAGAAGACAGTAGAGCAAGAGAGAGTATCTGTAAAACAATAGACGGGATTGTATTCTCGGATGAGATACTAAGTAGTGATATAATGAGTAGTGATTTATTAAGTGAAGTAGATTGTAAAGTAAAGAAATCGAAAAAAGAAAGTAAGTATATAGAGAGTAAAGAGAGTGAGTCTATTGGGAATGGGGCTATTGAAAGTGGGCCTATTGAAGTGACGCCTATAGAGAATAAGCACTTAGAATGTGCCCCTATAGAGAATAAGCCTTTAAAAGTTACTACCCCCATAGAAACTACCACCCCCATACAAGATACTACCCCCATAGAAGTTTTTAATTTAGATTCCAGGATCAACAAAATCAAACAATTCACCAATCTTAATTTTAATTTAGATCTTAATAAGTTAGATACTTACTTAATCCTTCCTAAACCCCTTCTTAGATTACTCAAGATCTTTAAATCTTTACTTACTATTCAGAATTACAATTCAATTAGGAAATTAACTTTTATTTTTATTAAAGTCAAGGGGTCAATAGAAAGGACCCTAAGGACCAGGATAGAAGAAGAGGATATTAAGAAGATCTATTATTTATTAGGAGATAAAATAGAAATTAAAAATTTAAAAATAGAAGATAAAGGAGAAATGGTAAAGACCTTTACTTTTAAAATAAAATGTGCAGGGGAGGAGATGGAGAAGAGGATGAGGGAGTGGTGTATGGAGGAGAAGGGAAAGGAAGTGCCTTGTAGGGAATGGGGGAATGAAGGGAAGGGTGGGGAGATGGAAGGAGGAGGGGATAAGGAAGTAAAGGAGATGGATGGGAATAGCCCCATATCCTTTAGTAACGCCCTGTACCGTAGTAACAATCCACTGTCTTCTAAAAACCCTAGCCCTGTAACCCCCTTACTTAATCCCGACTTAAAACCCCCCTCACCATTAACCACTTCCCCACTATCCCCCTCTACCAAAGCCCTTAATAAAACAAATTTAATTTTAGAGAGAATCAAAGAGAAGGAATTAAAAAGGAAACAAGAGTTTATTGAGAAAATCCAAAAGAAAAATGAAGAAAGGGATTTAATTAAGAGAATTTTAATTTTATTTAAAAAAGAAGGGAAACAAGCCCTGAAAATGAAGGACGTAATCAAAATTTTAGAGATTTTTGAAGGAGAAAGGCAAATTAAAGGAATTGTAAAGGAAAACCCAGGAGAATTTGAAATTAGAGAAATTTCAGAAGAAAAATATTTAATTTATAAAAAAGTAATTTAATAAAAAAAATGTAAAATAAAAAATGTGTATTAATTTTAATGTATTATAAAGATTGAGGGGGTTACAGAAGGGGGTGTTTGAGTAACTTTTAAAAATATAAAGCCTACCCCCACCCCTTAATCCCTTATTTTAATAATCAACCCCCCCTTAATCCCTTACCTATTTTACCGCCAAGGTGCTTCCCCTTCCCTTGAATAATAATCCAAAATGTACTGATCTCCTTTCTCATAAAAAACTTCAAAGGGGGAAAGAAGGGGTTTACTAAAGGAATGGCCCCAATCTACACTAAGACGAGGACATGATATTTGAACAAAGGCATCTATAAAGGGATATCTACTAAGAATATCATCTTCTATTTCATCTAACATAAATAAATAAAGATTATGACCTTTTAACTTCTTCTTGATATTTTCTAAAATCCTTTTATTACCTTGTTTACCCAAAGTACCTAAAATTAAACCAAATGATTTAATATTTGAAGTGATGTAATCCTTAATACTACCATCCTTAATACTACTATAATTACTACTACTATCATCACAGCAACCATCACTTTTACCAAAACAACACTTAACTTTCTGTATTTCATTTTCTCTTATTTTCTTCATGCGCATAAAATCGTAATACTCTCGAGTAAGTTTTCGGGAAAATGGACAATATTTATAAAAATCAAGAGTAGGATTATTAATCATCACACTTTCTAAATGAAATCTACCATCTCCTATACTAATTACTACTTTAGAATCCTTAATAATAGGACTAGTACATCCTAAAACTTCTCCTGGACTAAGTGGCTTAATTTGAGGAGTCTTTGTATTTTCTAGTAATTTTTTAAGTTTATTAATTGAGTAATTGAACTGAATTGTCCCTAAAATTGCTATATTTTCTTCTCTAAAATTCACTTTGATCGTATTAAATAAATGTTCAATGTCAATTTTGATATCCACAAAAATATACAAAACTTTTACATTCATTTCATTAATTGGAATTAAACACGAATGTCCGTAATGAATAAGAAGATCTGACTTAAAACTATCATCTATACAACAACCACCATAAACCACATCATTAAGAATAATGCATTCTGCTGCAGTGTATTTGTAAATTGTATCTATAATAGCTAAAGAATATTTCATTAAACCATCTGGGAATTGGAGAGTGATTTTCTTGGCTTTATTTCTTAAAATTGTCCTAAGAGTTTTCTTGATTTCGAAATTGTAATTTTGTGGGAGGCAGGGGATTGTGTCGGGGAGGTGATCATAGATTTTTTGACTGAGGAGGACCATTTAAATTAGGGGGGTAGGGGATGTGGGATTTGTATAGGGGGGGAAAGATTTTGGTGAGGTGTACAGGGGGGGGGGTATAATATAGGGAGATAAATTGTATAGGGCTGATTAAAGGGAGTTGTATATGGGAAAATTTAAGAGCTGTATAGGGGAAACGTGCATTTTTAAATAAAGTAAGCGTGGATCACATTTTCCAATAAATGAACATATTAAACATACTACCAACTCATATATCAATATGCTATCTCTCTACTGCTAATCTCTCTATCCTTTCTCAAATATTAACACCATTTAACCCTCAAATTTTTTACATGAACATCGATCTCGCAAAATCAACTTTACTTGATAAAAACTCACACATCGCTAAGAAAATGAGATCTTTATTCTATTTAAGAAATATTAAAACTGAGGAATCTGCTAAAATTCTCTGTGAGGCTTTTAAAGATACTTCTATTTTACTTAAACATGAAGTGGCTTATGTCCTTGGTCAAATGCTTTTGGATTGCACTATTCCCGTACTCATCGAGGTCTTAAACAATGAAAACGAAGATGAAATTGTCCGACATGAAGCAGGTGAAGCTTTAGGAAATTTTCCATTTAGTGAAGAAATTGCACAAATTTTAGAAAAAAACATTAAAAGTAATTCAAAACCAGTATCAGAAACTTGTTTTATTGCTTTTAATAAAATTAATTTAAAGAGAAATGATATCTCTGTATTTAATAGTAGAGATCCAGCTTATCCTTTAGAAAATGTGAGTTTTGAAGAAGCCACGAGAATATTTTTATCAAATGAAAATTTATACAAAAGATACGAAGCCATGTTCTTTTTAAGAAATTTAGGAACAAAGGAAGCCATTGAAGTTTTAGGAAAAGGAATGGATGATGAATCTGCTTTATTTAAACATGAAATTGCTTTTATTTGTGGACAAATGGCTAATCCACTTAGTACGGATTTTTTAATAGAAAAAATGAATAATGAAAATGAACATGGGATGGTTAGACATGAATGTGCTGAAGCTTTAGGAATAATTGGAAATGAAAAATGTTTAAAAGCTTTAGTAAAATTTAAGGAGAGTAAGTGTGATATTTTGAGGGAGAGTGTAGAAGTGGCTATTGATTTACATGGATACGTTAATTCTGATGAAAAGGAGTATTGCGTAGTTTAAAAATAAAATTAAATAGTTTGATAATAATTTAAAGTTTGATAAATGATGATAATTTAAAGTTTGATAGATAACAAATATATGTTAATCTATCATCTTATCCTTTTTTAAAATCAATATTATAAACAACAAATATTTAATTACATACAACTTTATTTAATTTCCAAATTGCGCTTTTAAAGATAACAAATAATTCCTTAGAACTGGTACAAAGAAACAATAATTAGCGATAATAGTAAACACGTGGAAAATTTCATGATACCCGAATACTTTAGGATAAGGATTTGGTCTTTCAATTCCAAAGATAATACCTCCTGCTATGTACACAACTCCACCAATAACAAACAATCCTAAGTCTATTAATCTCAAATTATCAATTAAAATTTTAAAGAAAGGCACGACAGATGCACCGTGAAGAATGTAAAGAACGAGATCAAAGACATGGCCTAATTTCCTGAGTAAAACTATTTTTGCTATTCCGCCTATTGTTATAGACCAAGTTAAAGTAAGTAAATACTTTGTGTATTTAGAAGGAGGCAGTAAATTTAAAACAACAGAAGTTTGTGTACCTGAAATTAAAATGAAAATAGAAATGTGATCTAAAAATCTGAATAACATTCTCATCTTTGGACTTTTCCAAGTTGTTGTGTGGTACTTGTAACTTACTCCAAATAAAGTTAACTGAGATAATAAGAAAATGGCTATGCCTATATCACCACGTCTTAAAGACCAACAAGCTAAATACAAAGCAGTAGTTCCTAGAGTCAGGTAAAATGCGGCTTGGTGAAATCTTCCTCTGAGTAATGGTTTGATTGTATCCATAAGGGGATTAAACGGTTTGTTTAAAATGATTTTTGACGTGTTTGAGACCAATGAAAGTGAATAATACGAAACCAATAAAGTAAAGGAGAAAGGTATTTATGGTTCAAGGAATGTGATTGAAAATGAATAAGTCTCAGTTTACTTTAGCTTTAGGAGAAACGGCGATTTTAAGTTTTGATGCACGACAAGGGAATTATAAGGTTTGTGATTTTGTAGGTTCTTACAAACACTGGGTCTACCTACTTTACTTCATATACATAACTTACCTTTCTAAAACCTCCCTTACCATTTTTTCCCTAAAACTTTCATGAAACGACAACCCGAAAAAAAAGAAACTCCAAAAAAACAACAAGAAAAACTTACACCACAACAAGTCTGGAAAAATGCTTCTATGATGATCGGAAATAAAAAGAAAGAAAATGTACAACCCAAAGAACAAATTAAACACGTGGATTTCTCTGATTTACACAAGAAATTTAAAGAAGTTTCAGATGAGAAAATAAGTTTGTTTGGTTCTAAAGAGAAATTTTATAAAATTGAATTGAAAAATAGTTTAATTCACATTCCCGACTTCGCTGACATGGAAGATCAAAGTCCAAATGAAAAGACTGAAGTACCCGATTTCTTTCCTAAACAAAATTTAAATATTTTTGAGAGTCCAGATATTTATAAAAAATTAGATATAGACACTTTATTTTTTATATTTTACTCACAACCGAATACAGTTCAACAATATTACGCAGCAACCCAACTCAAACTTTACTCTTGGAGATTTCATACGAAGTACAGGACATGGTTTCAGAGACTTGATGAACCAATGTTGATTACTACGGATTATGAAAGAGGAGATTTTTTATTTTTTGATTATGATGTGACTTGGTCTTTTATGAAGAAAAGTGATTTTACTTTTGAATATAAATATTTGGAATGTGCTGAGTTGTGAAAATTAAAAAAGATGTTTACTTAAAAAAATGTTTATTAGGATTTATTTGTTTTAAAAATGGTGCTATTATACTAACAGCCATGCTTTGTGAACTACAACAATTAAAAAACATATTCGTTTTTAAATTTTTCTAGAAGGAAACCACTTCTCAGATAAACTTACTCCTTTTTTACCTTCTTTATAAGTCTTAATAGAGTACACCATAGTACGATACGCGTACTGAAAAACTTTTAAAATACTTCTAATATTCCTACAATTACTTCCTGTGTTGGTTTCTTTATCTATGGGATCTATAATACAACATCTACCTGTCCAATTTCTTTTATATTGGACATTTTCTACACAAATCGATACATTTTGAAATTGAAAATCAAATCCGTAGTACTGAAAGAACTCAATAAATAAAACACCTAAGTTCTCAATTGGGTCTATTGCATTGGACTGAACCAACGGATGCAGTTGGAAAAAACTGTAAATCATCAAAAATTGTGAATAAGAGTTAAGACCTCCCATAGAAGCATCTCCTAAATTTCTAGAGACCATAAAGTGTTTTAAAAGTATAAAAAATACTTCTAAATACGGTCTCTCTTTAACTACTCCTTTAATAAACTCAACTGCTTCTAATCCATTTAAATTATTTACACAAATATCAAATTTAAAACCAAAACTTAGATCTGTAAATTTCAAAATAGGAACTCTAGCTCCTCGTATGAACATAGCTGAATTCTTATTTGTAATTCCATGACCAATAAGAAGAGATTTAATATTTCCTAAAACTCGATCTGTATCATCGTTAATAATAATGGCCATGTCTATGTCACTCGTGTTTAAGTAAAGGCGGGTCTTGAAACTGCCAAAAACGTGGACTTCGGAATTTGTGTAAAAAATTTGAATTAATCTTTTAACTCTTTTGATAACGGCCTTACGGAGTTGGTGGGATGTGGTTGATGGTTTAATTTTATTATAAAGATTAAGAAGTCCTTTGTTAAGATTTTCTAATGGTTCAAAATCATTTCCGGATTTTGTTGGCATTCTGAAGGGGAATAAAAAAAATGAAGGAACAAATCATAGAAATGTTAAACTAATTGTGTCCCAAAAGTTTAAATGGGAAGTTGTTTTACAAAAGATATTAATGTTCAATATTTTAGATCTAATATTTTTTTTGATCTAATTTTTTGACAGTTAACACATAAAATCTACAATACAAAATACAACTAACGCCAAACAATTTTTAAATCTAAACTAGATGACTAAGATCTAAAGTAACTTGAATAAGCTTTAAAGCAATATGACCAAGATCTAAACCAAATTAATTAAAAATATCAAAGCCACTTTTTTAAAAACAAAAATATAAAAAATTTTTTTATTTGAACCACAACTTAAGCTCCTTCTCGGCATTCTCAACAGAATCAGAACCATGAACAACATTGTTATCAATATCAAGAGCAAAATCTCCCCGAATTGTACCAGGCAAGGCATTCACTGGATTAGTAGCTCCTATAAGTGCCCTGGAAATGGCGATAGCCTCAGGTCCTTCCCACTCCATACAAATTACAGTATCGCTACTCAATTTAGCACACATGTCATTAAAGTAAAATTTCTCTCTTAGATGGCCGTAATGTTCTTCAACTAGTTCTCTAGAAGGGATTTTTGATAAAATTCTTTTTAAAACAAGTCCTTTCTCTTCAAATCTTTGGATTATCTTTCCTACTAAATTTCTCTTAAGTCCCTCTGGTTTGATCATTATGAAAGTGACTTCAACTGACATTTTGGGGTTAGAAATTAAAAATTTTATTAAAAAGTTTTAATAATTTAAACACCAATAAATTTTTCTATTAATTCTATGTTTTAAGTTCATTTTTAACTGTTAGGATAAAATGTCAGAAATATCGTTCGACTTAATACTTTTTTTTAGTTTTTCTATGATGTCATCCGGACTAAAATCTTTTTTGACAGCCTCTGCTTTAATTAAATCTCTAAGAGAAGATGTTTGTGGTGTAGATTGAGTCACACTTGAAACTGCAGGAGATTTTGTGGCTGTCACAGTTCTTACCGTGGAGGTTTGAGTGACAACTGGTGGTAAATCATTATTAAGAGTTGGAGGACTTGGTGTCGGTTTGAAGAAACTGGATCGTACGATTGATTCGGTTGGTATCGAGAAGTTATCAGATTTAGAAGTCTCTGGTCTTCGGAAAGGATACACTGGTAAAGGCTTTCTCTCGGGGACTATTCTACTAGATTCTTCATCAGATGATTCATCTTCACATTCTTCTCTAAGTTGTTTACAAGTAATTTCATCATAGGAAGAACTTCCTTTATTACACAATTTGTAGTAATCGTCACAATTAGTTTTGTATTTATTCCTCATATTCTTCTCATAAGAAATAAGTGCAATACTCTCTTTCATTTTTCTTCTAACTTCTTCTTCATTTACTGTCATAAAGACCTGGTTGTCTATGTTGATACACGGTGCAAATAAAAAAATATTGTCCATGAATGTTACGCAATTACCAGTTGCGGTCTTAAGTTTAAAGTACGTCTTATTTATTGAAGTCACAATCACATCTATAAATTGTTCAGAAACAGTGTCTTCTTCTAACTTTGAGTCACTTTCTATATAAACTTCTTCATTGAGGCGTTTTTTCTTAAAGATTTGTTTGAGTTTGGCCATAAAATTGTCTTCTTTCTTCTCTTGAACGACTTTCGGCTTGGATGTTTTCACTTCGGACTCTCCTTCGAGGTTACTTATTAAACTTTTTAATATTTCAATTTGTTTAGCATCGTCATCAACTTCTGTTTCATCGTGATCAGGCGGATCATCTTGACTGTAAAGTTGTTCTTCTTTCTTTGTATTACTTTTACTTATTTCTTTACCTGGTTGCGTTAAATCTCTCGGTGCTGTTTCTTTTTGTGTCGGCATGTCTCTAGCTGTAATTTCTCTTGATGAGGCCATTTCTCTAGGTACTGTAGGACCTGATTCTTTCTTAGGCGGATCATGATCACTCATCTTTGATCTTACAAAGTCCTTAGGCACCATTTTTCTCTTTGAATGAAACCCAAACGGCTTAACTTTTCTTCTGACACCACTTCTCAGAAATCCAATTTTATGTCTCTCCTCCTCTACTTGCCTTAATTTAATCTCTAGACTCCCGTTGTTCAAATAAAACTTGTAGGTTTTATTAAAATTTACGAACGTAAGTTTTCTCTCGTGGATTCTTATGGTTTGGTTGTTAATATTAGGAGGCATTAATTTCAATAAGCCATTGAAGTTCGTAAGAAATAAGTCATCTTTCTCTTTAAGTTTGAGCTTCACTAGTCTATAGCACCAAATCAATGAAATAAACATGAGCATGTTGTTTACACTTTATTTACTTTTATTTTTGTGTGTTTCAAAAAATGATAAATTTAAAAAAGATAAATTAAAAAGAGAAAAAAATAAATGTTGCTTGTGTGTAAACGATAAAATAGGTAATCAAACTTGAGTAAAGGATATATAAAGCATCAATTTACTTATTTAAGCAAACAATTTAAATCTACAAAGCTGGAGTTTACTGTATAAATATTTTTAAATACAACAGGCTTTGACAACTCGCCTTCAAAAATACTTTTATCAAAACACAAAGTAGTTTATCATATAATTTGTTAACATATTTATTGACATCAAGAAGATGGAACATTAATACCGCTAGACCTCAAATCCAGCACCTTTAAAGACACGGGTACATAAGTCGTCTCATAACCTTTAGACCAATCATTACCAGTAGCATACACGTAAAACAGTCCATCCGAAGTAAATCGTCCTGCAGTAATTGGATTAGTTTCATTATGAGTAATCAGTTTTCCTCGACTAGGAGTATCATAAAGTATTACATCTCCATTAGAACCACCTGCTGCTATCATATTAGAAGTTAAAGGATTAATAGAAACAGTATTAACAGCAAATACATTGTTATCCTTCCTGTGACTTCTAAATACAATACTCCCCGTAGAAAGTACACTAGAAGTATTTCTATGATAAAATAACTCACACTTCCCTTCAATACTACCAACCATAATAGTTTGATTATCTTTACCACATCCAATTGATTTTAACATGTAACTAAGACGAGAAGTTGTTTCTTTTTTGTTGTTGATATCGTCCAATTTAACAGAAATAATTTTATTACCAGAACAAGCCACAGCCAATAATTTGTCCTCAAGATCCATTCCATACACCTTCCCTGGACATTCTAAAGTGTAAGACACGGCTGCAGTACGAGTATCCCAAAATTTAACTGTTTTGTCCCAACTTCCTGTTACGATTGTGTTAGTAAATGATCTCACGGACTTGACTCCTTCTTCGTGTGCTTTAATTTCAGACATCGTGTTTTTTTCCAAGTCAAAAACGAACAAAGTTCCGTCTGGCGATGAAGCGTAGGCCTCTGCTGGTTTGTCCTTTGAAAATGAACAAGAAAGAACAGGTTTGTTACAAGAAAATGAATTTAAGAAGCCTGTTGTACTTTCTGG
>DWJA01000032.1:0-15514 GCA_018248675.1 Gesta gesta | reverse complement strand
GTTATTTTACAGGAGATCTTTATGATAAACCAATTGAAGAAATAGGAAAAGTTTATAAAACTGGTTTATTTCATTTTGTGAATTTACCGAAAGAAATAGAAGAACAGAACAACAAAGGACTGAGAATGATCGTAAAACACATAGCTGAATTAAAAAAGAAAAGTCCTAGAGATTTATTAAATGAAGATTGTGAGATGAATCTTATCGATAAAATTTTGTTTCACAACAGTTACGATAAAAACTTCATTGATAAAATGAATGTCTGTGTCTGTAATGAAGATCTTTGTGGGAATTGTATAGGGCCGTACCAAATTGAAAGTGGAAAGTTGACATAGATAGAGTAGGATGTTATGTAGATGATCTCAAAACGGATATCAAAGTGAGTTTTGTAAGGTCCATATTTATTAATTTGAACCTAATTTATAAAATTTTTTCTTTATTAAGTAAAGAATAAGCTATCCTGATCTAATATAAGCGAAATCATATATGAAGGTGAGTTACAAGATATCCATTTTTTTTTTGAATTAATTTAAAACTAAATTATAATTTTTTTTTCTTAATAAAGTGATTCAATTATTTACATAGTCTGCAAAATATAACCTCATAGCTTTGGCAATACGATTTTTTTGTATCTTTATTTTGTGAATTAACAAATTATGTAAATTTCAAACTGTATTTTCCCCATGTTCTTCATCACAAAGACTTACAACCGAATAGACCGTTATAAAAAGATTTTAAAGCTAAAGGACTTTGTATTTTACATCGGAAATTCATCTGTTACTTCCTATAAATTAGAACAAAACAATGTTCAATTACAGAATACCAAATGGTTGTACAAAACAATCCTAGACAGTACGTCTTACAATGAATTTATTATTTTACTTACGTTTGATACTTTAATTGTGCTAAATCAAGAATTAATTTGTGTTTTTAAGCACAAAATTAACGAAAAATACTCCTTTATAAATTGTTACAATCGTTTATTGATCCTTTGGAATAGCAAAGGGAATATACAGATACTTCATATTTTGAACAAAAATAATAATTTGTTGTTTAATTATCCACTTTTTTATGATTGTGAAATGGATATTTTAGATTTAGAATTCATTAATAACCATTTGTATGTACTTACCACTTCAGAAATTTTAAATTTGGAGTACTCAGGTCAATTTATCGAATTTATAGCTAAAGTGAACTGTAATGGATGTTATAAATTAGAACAGGAAAATAGAAGTCTTGTTCTTATCTGTGAAGATGGCATTCATTTACAAGAAAAAATATTTTCATTGAATTCTAAAATAGTAAATTATAAAATTTACGAGAATGAACTGTACGTTTTGAATGAAAACGGCGTGATACACAAATCTAATGGTGATAAAATATGTAAAATTGGGCCTTCTCTTGACTTTATTATAGTAGAAAATAATGGCAATAAGTTGATTTTTACAGCAGGAGAAGAAATGAATGCTGTTTACGATTTAAATAATGGCACGTTATTGCAAAATCTAGGTGAAAATTTCGGATACAAAACTGGATTCACGTTTAATAATGAAATCTTTTTGAATGATGGACAAAATATCAAAAAATTGATTACAAAAATGAATAGTGAAGATCTACCTATTAACAACAAGAATGAAGAATCAATAGATGCTTTATTTACATTCCCTACACATTCATTTTTAATTTCTAATTCAAGTGTTCAGCTAAAAACTGAAAAAGGAGAGAGAATTTTTGAAATAGATTTTTATAAATACAAAATCGTTGATGAATGTTTAATTACGATTTCAAAAGAAGAAATAATTTTCATCTCACCTTTAGTTGTATCCAAAATAGAGTGTTTTTCTTCAAACTGCCTAATTACTGATGACTGGATTATTCTTTATAAAGATCATTTGGTCAATTACGTGAACATAAAGAAAAGGAAATTGATGTATTTACACGTATTTGAAGATGTTTTAGTTGATATTTTTTTTATTAATAATATTTTAATTTTTAAATTACCTACTAAAACTTACATTAGTGTACTTATGAATGGTCCAAAACCGTACGTTGAATTAGATAAACAATTGGATTGTATTGATGATGTGATTTTAATGGATGATAAAATTATCAAATACGAACAAGAAAAATATGTATCATACGATAGAGAAGGTGATAAAATAACATCACAACTCATTGATTATGAAGTATGTGAAGATATCAAAGAATTAAATCCGTTAGTACGTTACAAATTAGGATATCAAGATATGCCATTTTCTATTTTGTTTTATTTTGAATCAAATGACTTTCAATTCTACTTTTCTACGAATTTCGTGCATGTTTTTAAAGAAAACCAATGTCTTTATTCTGTTAATTTAGGAGATTACCAGACATCAACAGTAGATAAACATGTTTACATTGGTTATAATGACTTTATTCTTGTATATGAAGTAAATGATAAAGAGTTTATAGAGATAAACAGATTTAAATGTCAAGGTAAACCACTGTTTATGAAGTTTTGTAATGATTTTTTGATCGTATCACTTGAAAATGCTGGTTTAGCAAAATTTAAAGACGCTGAATTAATCCAAAAAGATTTTTTGTACAGGACAATTCAAGATTTCCTAGTATTTAATGATAAAATCTATTGTTACTCAACAACAGGCAGTATTTACATTTACAATTTTGAAGATTTGAAACCACTGGCGTCAATTTTTGTAGGAAAGTGTGTGTGTTTATTCGTTAAAAATAGTGTTTATTACGTAACAAACCTTGGAGAGGTAGGAGAGATAGTAGAAATAAGTAAAGAAACAGCTTTAAATCTTTCTAAAATAGAAAGAGTTCTTATTAAAAGTGGACTAGAATATTTTCCAGAATTCACAAGATCAAATTTTTATTATTTTAATTATCTTAAAGAAGTTTTAAAATTAAGAGATGCGTCTTTATTTGAGGATTTTGAAAACAGAGAAATTTCCTTAATTTTTAAATATTTTTTATTTGATTTATAAAAAACGGAAGGACTTTACATTTTGGTGATTATTATTGAATTATTTCTATTTTCCTATATAAAAATGCTTAGTTTTCTTCAGTAAACGAAATTGTCCTTTATTTCTAGAAAGGGGGCTGTATCCGTTTTGGCAAGTATTGTTGTCAAACATACGGCTCTTTTAGCACGCTTTTAGTTCTAACACTTTAAAGATCTATAAATATTTTATTTTTTTTACTTCATTTTTCTTTTTTTTTTCATCCCCAAATGACCGACTCACATTCTTCAGATGAAGAAATCGTTAAGAAGAGAAGATTTACAAAGAAAGGAACCAGTTCAAGAGATTTAAAATCTCTTTTTGATGAAGAAAATAATGAAGATTCTTATGAACAACCCAATTTTGATGAAGATGAGAGATCCACTATCTTTAATGAAATATTTGGAACTGGTAAAGAGTATTTTTACATTCTCGAGGATACGCCAGAAGAAGAGTCCTCAACTGAAATTTTAGAAAAAAATGATTTTAATGTTGAGGATTGTAAAAGATTTGTGATGTGGAATACGAATATTACTAATAGAAATTTAGAGAGATTCGTGGATTTACTTCTTAAAGGTTACGTATTGAATTACGTTTTATTACATGATATTGATTATGATATGGATATTTACACGGCTTTGAGAGTAGAGAAGTCCGTACAAGAATACAAAAAGTTTATAGAATATAGATCTAAATTTAATAATAATTATATAGAAGATGTTTATTCTTATGATGCTATCAAGTACATCCCAAAATATGAAGAGAATAGAAAAGATTATAAAGATTATGGTACTAATAAATATCTCCTAAGTGTTGAACAATTTGAAACCAATTTAAAAGATAGGGAAGCCGTTTTTGTTCCTTGTTGTTATGAAGAAGGTGAAATTTCTGGATTTGATGAAGAAGAGTACACTAAACAATTAAGTTCTTCATTGGTTGTCCGGGATTACTATACTCAACTTTATAAAATTTACGGGAGAATAGAAGGAGAAGATGTTTATAAATATTTTATTTCAGAAGAAGATGATCAATACAATGATAAAAGAAAAAGTATTTTAGATGGAGTAATAGAGACTCTTAAACTTAATGATACAGAAATTGAAGAGAATATCCTTTTAATTGAACAAGAATTTAATCTTTTTAATAAAGTAATAGATCGTATTTATAATGGCGGATTAAAAAAAATGAATAGCCAAGAAAAGATCGTGAGTTGTACAAAAGAAAAAAATTTATTTAAAGGAGTGGTTTTAAATAATTTAGGAGTAGTTTTAGAGAAATTTAGTAAGAGTAAGAATGATTTTGATATTTATTTAGATGAAATAAGACCTGTTTGTGTTGTATTAAGTGGTTTTGAACCAACCCTTAGACTTGCTATGCAACATTTAATTCCAAGAAATTGTGTTTATGTAGAAAATAGTTGGTTTATGCATTTAAAAAAAGATAAATACGAATTCTGTAGACGAATAGGACGTTTGGCTTTATTTCCTGAAATTGAATACATTCGCCTTTATAAGACATCAAATGGTTGGAAAGATTTTATAGGACCAGTTCATGATTATAAATTTATAGTTAAAAAGGCTATCCTTACTGCAATTTCTATAGTAGGTCTTGATTTAAATTTAATATTAGCTCAAGAAGATAATATTGAGATACTCTCTTTCTTAGGGCTTACTTCTATTTCTCGTATTTTTAGTAAGGAGGTCTACACTTCTTTAAAAGATTTAAAGGAAATTATTGGAAATAAAATTGAGTATGTTAATTTTTTAACTTACATTCGTCTTTTTAAGGAATTTAGTAAAATTGATAATCCTCTTGATGAGAAGCCTATTCATATTGAAAATTATTTTATTATTGAAGAGGATTTGGATTATCAAAAAGGAATTCAAAGGGATGATGATATAACAGGATTAAGAATAACAAAAAGAGATGTAAAAAGAATTAAAGAATGTCTTGTGGATGATTATAGACCTATTTTTAGTGGATTCCCTGATGATATTGTTTTTAAAAACCTTTCTGATGCTACTAGTGAAATTGTGGGGAGTACTTTAGAAGGGAGGGTCTTTTATGTGGATGAAGGGTATGCCTTGGTGAGTGTTTTAAATAATGTGACTGTATTTTGTAAAATTCAAGAGAAATATTATCCTAATCAATTAGTAAAATGTCAAATAGAAGAAGTAAATGAAGCCTTTGTATCTTTTAATGGGATTATTCTCCCTGATGATACTCCTAAAATCAAATATCCTCGTTTTACTAAACATCCCCTTTACAAAGAAGTGGATTCGGTTAAGGCCATTGAATTCCTAAAAGAATCAGGTGAATTCATTTTATTAAGAAAATCCACAAGGGACAACTCGCCTATTCTCGTCTTTAAATTTTATGCGGATATTTATGCACAATTTAAACTTGAACCTTCTTTTAGTTTCCGGGGAAAAGAACATAAGTCGATAGACGAAGTGATGATTTTAGTAAAAAAAACTTTAAAAAAAGTAAAAGAAATTGAACAACATAAAAATTTTTATGAAAAAGAAGAAGATGCTCTTAAAAAAGTAGGAGAAGATGGGGATTACATAAAATACGGATTTTATTTTCCTGAGGAATATCCTGGGAAATTATGCTTTGTATTTGGGAATAGAGGGAATATTCATAAGGAATATCTTGGGGTTTATGATGTGATGACTTATAAAGGACAGGAATATGAAACACTTGATGATTTTCTCTTGTATAGGAAGAGGATGTAGAAAAGAGATAAAAAAGGCTTTTTAAAAATATTGATGCATAAACGAGTAATCAACAAAATGTTATGTGTATAGGTTAAAAAATTGCATAAACAAATAACCAACAAAATGTTATGTGCATGAATAAAAAATCCTTAACTAAATAACTTGAACTTATTAACAACCTTGTAAACATCATTTAGTTTTTTAAATTAAATTTAATTAATCCTTATCTTTTCTTCTTTATTTAAAAAATCAGCGAATTCTACGAAAGGATTCAAACTCTTCTCTTCAGCTTCCCATTGAATTGGTATATAGAAAGAAGAAGTGGTCTCCAATGCGCTTACAGTGGCCTTAGCAAAATTTTCAGTAGTATAAGTTGCTCCAAATGACTGTGTGTATGCATCTTTAACTCCAGCCATCTCTAAAACTTTCTTAGTCACAGGAGATGCAATAATCCCGGTTCCTCTTGGTGCTGGTATAATTTTTACTGTAGAAGCCCCACATTTACCACTTCCCCTAGTAGATACCGTGTGAAATAAACCATCTTCACCTTCCCATCGACCCATTCTCACTGGACGAATAGCACACTTAGCCTTTTGAATAGCAGTCTTAATAGCAGTAGCAGCATCTTTAGAAGAAAAAGTAGCCATTCCTACATGACCATCCATATCCCCTACTACAACAACTGCTTTAATACTCGTCTTTTGTCCAGCTCTGGTTTGTTTCTGGACACTTTTAATGGCTAGTACTTCATCCTTAATTTTTTCTCCAAGAAGGAAATCGACAATTTGAGGTTCCTTAATTTGCATAGAATGTTTAAAAATAGTATCAATGTCTGTTATCTTCCTTTCTTTTACTAATTTTCCTAGTTTAGATATTGGGATCCATTCTTCCTGGGTGTCTCTCCTTTGAAAATTTTTACTTCCAAATTGTGCGCTCATTTATGGGGTAAAAAAAATTTTAACATAATTTTGAGATGTCCGTAGAAGGGGGGGGGAAAGGGATTAAAAGGGGAAGGGAGGGTAAAGAGTCGCATAAATAAAAAACAAACTTTTTAAAGTTTTGCATAAAACCAGAATGGTGAACTACCTCTTTTTTACAGTTATTACTTCTCTCCCCCCATCCAAACACCCCCCCAATTCTTTCTTCCTTTATGAAACCATCACTTCCCAGGTGCCACCAAGAAAACGAAAAATTACTAAAAACAATCAAGTCATTTAAAAAAGATTGGAAGATTTTAGAAGACCATCCTCTAATCCTTAAAAGTTTTTACGAATATGTGTCCCTTAAATTTTCAATTCAATGCGAATCTGAAATGTTAAGAATAGAAAGGAGTCTTTCTCTTAATAAATTTACTCAAGAGAACTCCCTTTTATCTTCTAAGATTTTACTTTATTCGTGGCTTGAACCCCGTCATTTGAACGTACAGGATGTTGATTCTCTTACTAACCCAATCCTTTTAATTAAAGATTTAAATCAAAAAGAAACTGTTTCTGAAATGATCTTTAAATTTTTAGAAGTAATTAAGAGTATTTATGAATCAATTAAACCACAAACAGATCATTCTATCTTCCTTTCTGTTTTAATTGTAGTAATTTTAAATTCAAAATCAACTTCTTTAGAGAAAGTGCTTTACTTTATGGAAAACTTTAGAAGGCCTACCTTAACTTTTTGTGAGGATTGTAAAGGAAAAGAAAGGCAGTTTGATGAAGGAGAAGTAAATTATTATTTGACGGTTCTGAAAGCTGCCCTGAAATTTATAGAAAAAATGGAATTTTATGATTTAAAAATAACAAAAGAAGAGTTTGATCTTAAAATGATGGGAATATAGAATGAAAAAGATTGTAAACGGGAAAATAATAATGGGAAGTAGATAGAGGGGCAAACCATAAACCTTTAAGGCTTGAAAAGTAATTTTATATCATTATCATCCTTAAACCCCTTACTGACCCCCTATAACTCTATGCTCATCTTTACTTTCTGATGATTAATAAACTTCCCATTACAAAATTCTATTGCTTTCTCAGCGGATTCTTTCTTCTTAAAAATTAAAACATCATCACGAACTTTAACAGACCCAAATTTAGAAAAAATCTTCTTAATTACCACGGGATTCATAAAACTTAAATTAAATATAACTCTTGTTCCTTCACAAGAATCTTCTATTTTTAATTTTTTTATGGTTTTTAACATTTCCTTCGCATAAACAAAATCGGACTCTAATTCAAAAGAAACGAGAGAAAATTTTGGAGTAAAATAAAAATCTTTGATAGGAGCAAATTGGATTAAAAGTTCGTAGAGTTGGATTTTAGTGAGATTGTAACGGGAAACGAATAATTTGGGCATGGGTTGTACAGAAATGTAAATCAAAATTTGTTTATGCATTAAATTTTGAAGTAAATTTAAATGAAAATTGTTGTCTTATGCATTAAAATTTTGTGAAAGAAACTTAACCACAAAATTGTTTTTTATGCATTAAAAATTTTTTTGTTTTTTATGCATTAAATTTGTTTGTTTTACGTTTATGCAAAAAAACGCATGATTTTTGAAAAGCACATAAAATAAATATGGACATTTATGAATCAACATCATTATAATATTTTAATCCACAAGGACACAATCTTAGATACTCACTACCTTAGATACACATTAATTTTAAATCATTTTTATTATACAAGTATTATTTATCTCTCAAATCAAGCACAAAATCTTTATCTCTTTTCTTAGCACTGTGAAAGGCATTATACGCACCATTAATGACATCAGAAAATATAAGGACTGAATTACGGGATTCATCTAATTGCACTTTCATATCGATATAAACTCTCTTAAGAGAATCTAAAAGGCTATCTACACATCTCCAAGTCAGGAAGAAAACATTAAATGGTAGAGATTCCCTTTGTTTATTAATTAAAGAATCAGCATGAATATAACTTTCATGCAATTTTGAATTAGGAAAATCTTTCTTGTGTTCCGCATAAATTTTTGCGGCTTTAATTTGGGTCTCCATGCATCTCGAAAGGGAGGCTTCTAGTGCTTTGAGGTCCTGGGTCGATGAATCTAAAATAAATAAATTTTTAGATTCAATAAATTCCTTTAAATGAGCAGGAACAGGAGAAGTTAAAGGGGATTTTTTGGCTTTCTTTTTGATTTTGCCTATGTCAACGACATTTGAGTAATTTGGAGAAGAGAGATTGATTGGTGGTGAAAGGTTAAGTGGTGGATTAATAGGAGATTGATTAGATGAAGGGTACTTCTTATTCGTAACACTCTCCAATTTTTTACTTAAAATACTTTTTGCACTATTTGCTTTACCAATTAAACCATTTTCTAATTTATTTGCACTATTTGCATAATTATTCACACTCTCCAATTTAAACACACTCTCCATACTTTTTTTTTCTTGTAAATTCCCTGGCAGTTCTTCAGATCCATTCAAATTTTTCTTTTGTCCCTTTGGTGTATCTTTCTTCTTTTTGCATTGGGAATCTTTTCTTATGTCAACTCCTTCTTCCTCTGGCTTCCCAGAAAGACTTCCCTTAGAAGGAGCGACTTCAAAAAAATTTGACGGGCTGTCGTAATTAACGTCATTTTGTGGTTCAAAAAGGGACCCAAAAGAATTAAAAAGTTCATTTGCTTGTGATTCATCTATTTCTAATTTCTTTTTAGGTTTATTTTCATATATTTTCTTATCTAAATCATTAAATTTTGTGTTATCTTTGGTATTTACTTCTTCTCTTCTAAGATCTTGCCTTTTTACTGGATTTTTTTCTACTTGCCTAGGATAAGCCTGCCCCGCAATACTAAAAGATCTTTCCGTTTTCTTAGGCGGAGCCATTCCAATGGGCGAAGTACGAGGATGCCTAATATAAGATACATTATTTTGAGATACACCTCGCCTTAAATAAGTTTCTTGGGGTTGATAAGGCTGTTCTTCGTATCTTTGGCGATATTTTAAATTAGAAACAGACGGTTTAAAATCAGACATTTTCTTGGCAGGTTGAAATTTTGTGTATTGTGGCTCCGGATAATTTTCAAATAAGTTTTGATTGCTATGAAATCCTCTTTCTGTTATGTATCCGGATCTGACTTGGTATCCTCCTGAATAAGGTTGGTTATGATTTTGATCGTATTTTAAATGGCCATTAAGTTCATTGACGTACATAAAAGAATCAGTAGAAGTCTGTGGGTTTATGAAAGCGTAATTATTATTTAAATTATTATTTACATGATTAAGTGGTCTCTCATACTCCCTACCATTGTACATCCTATTATTGTAATTTTTATTAGGATCTTTAATAGTAACATTATTAAATAGAGTTTGATTCCTACTAGGCATCTCTCTATTATAAAAATTTCCTTGTTGGTAACCATTTTGGTACAGATCAGCACTTTTATTGGCGTACGAATTTGGATTTCTTTGATTTACAAAAGCTGGCTCTTTTCTTTCATAAGTTTGATTTACATAAGTTGGTTCCTGATACATAGGAGGATAAGAATATTGTCCATAACCAGAATTATAAGTACCAGTACTGTTCCTTTCTACTGGTGCCTCATTTGTTTTAGTGCTTTTTATTCTTTGTGCCTTGCTGTTCATTGCTCGTAAATATTCATCTTTAGTGGATGAAGAAGTGTAAGCTTTATGCTCTGCACGTACAGCTGCCTCTCGTATCCTATCGTCTGTGTAGTCTTTAAACAGTGGGGATTCCTTTATGAGTTTGTACAAGTATGCGACTATCTCCTTTCTTTCTTCTGATGACATCATGGCCCATAAAAAAATATAATTATTTGAATTTCAAAATGGAGCTACTTCAGTAGAGAAAATCAAAAGATTTATATTTCATGCGCATAAAATTTCATCATTTGTTTTAATAAACTTTATTTTATTAATGCATAAAGATAAATGATGTTTATGGAATCAAATCATGAAAGCGTTATGATTTATTGACTAAATAAGTTTTTAAACCCAAAAAAATGTAATGTTTTGCTTTTTTAAGTGGATTATAATTTTTAGTGTGTTTCTTTTGTTGATTAATTTTAAATTGTTGATTAATATAATGATCTTTTAAACAAATTCTATTAATTAAAATCCATTTTTTTTAAAACCATTTATTTTTAATTACTCACTTATTACTCGACTTTATCAAACCAACAAACTTAAATTTCTTTTTATCTAATTTGTTGTCCTTTGGAGTCTCGAAATCTCCTTCAACGTACAGTTCTTTGCCTTCTTTTCCTTTTGATTTATTTGGCATGTTCTTTAAGACAAAAAAGAGATCGTCCATTGAGTTTTCCTTTTCAGTTTCTTTAGTCGGTTTGGGTTTTGGTTTAGGAGAAGGTTGTTGTTTTGGAATGTCATTGCCCATAAAGATTACGTCTTCAACTGGACTCTTGTCCTTTTTGTCGCCGTCCTTTTTATCGCCATCTTTGCCTTTTTTATCTCCGTCCTTCTTATCGCCGCCTTTGCCTTTATCACCATCTTTACCTTTATCACCATCTTTACCTTTATCACCGTCCTTCTTGGCTTCTTTATCTTTATCTTTCTTTTTGTCAATGGTCACGCTTTTATCTGCTTCTTTATCTTCAGTTTTCTTTTTATTTGGATCAGCTTTCATTACTTTCGTTGTGGTGCCATCAATTTTTGTGATGTAAGAGAATTTACTTGCTGTTACTGTTGAACTAATAGAAGCTGTTAAAGGTTTATCGTCTGTTTTAAGCCTTTTATCTCCTTCTTGTGGTGACGAGTCTTTATTATTTCCAAATAATCCGCCTAAAATTCCATTGTTCTTGTCTTCTTTTGGCTGTTCGCCTGGTTTTATGTCAGGAGTTTCATATTTGATTTTGTCTTTCTTATCTTTGTCTTCTTTCTTATCCTTGTCAGCCTTCTTGTCTTCTTTCTTATCTTTGTCTTCCTTCTTAGCTTTGTCTGCCTTATCGTCTTTCTTAGCTTTGTCAGCCTTCTCTTCTTTCTTGGACTTGTCTTTATCAGATTCGATTTTATTAATAGACTCCTCCACTTGTTTCTTAATGTCCTTTGACTTCTCTTTATCTTCTTTCTTAGACTTGTCTTCTTCTTTCTTGATAGCTTCCTCTACTTTCTTTTTAGCGTCTTTGTCGTCAGCTTTATCTTTTTTAGACTTATCATCTTTTTCTTTCTTAGATTTTTCTTCGGCTTTCTTTTCTGAGTCCTTTTCTTTCTTTTTGGCTTCTTCAGACTTGTCCTCGGCTTTCTTTTCTAAGTCTTTTCCTTGCTTTTTGACTTCTTTAGATTTGTCTTCGGCTTTTTTAATTGAATCTTCCAAGGACTTTTTGGCTTTATCTTCTTCTTTATCTTTCTTATCCTTTTCCTTATCCTTATCTTTGTCCTTCTGATCCTTTGACTTTTCCTTATCTTTGTCGTCCTTTGACTTATTATCTTTGTCTTTATCTTTGTCCTTCTGATCCTTTTTAGACTTATTTTCTTTAGGTGCTACACCTCCAGCCGTTGAAGCTATTCCTTTGTCACTCTTACCAGCCTTTTTATCCTTTTCTTTCTTTTTATCAGAAATAGATTCAAGAACTGTTATTGTTTTGACATTTACTAAAACCTTTCTAGGATTGTTATCGACAATTACAGTGGTCCAAAAGTGGTTCTTATCGTTCTTTCCATTTGATTTTTTACTTTCTTGTATAAGATTATTAAGACTTTCTTGTGCCTTTTCTCCTTCTTGAGTACCTCCAGCAGTTTCAAAACTTAATAAAGATAAAGAATCACTCTCCTCTTGGAGTTTTTGCTTAGGAGCACCGCCGCCACCTGGAGCACCACCACCGGCACCGCCTCCTGCAGCACCACCACCGGATTTTCCTCCAGCACCGCCACCAGGCTTACCTCCAGCTTCACCACCAGGTTTTCCACCGGCACCACCACCTTCTTTTTTATCTCCGCCTCCCTTTTTATCTCCGCCTCCGCCTCCTTGACCTTTGACTTCTTCGGCTAATTTAAGAGCTGCTTCTTCTGAACTCATGGCAGCTTGGTCGGCAATGATAACCACGGAAGGTGCACTTGAGTCATCACCACTAACCATGACGGCATCTTTATCTTGAACTTTAATTGTTTGGACTTTACCGGAACCACCTTCTTTTTTGTCGCCACCTCCACCTGCCTTACCACCTTCTTTCTTGTCACCGCCTCCGGCCTTACCACCTGCTGCGCCTCCTCCAGGTTTTCCACCTGCTTCGCCTCCGCCTGGTTTACCGCCTGCTGCGCCCCCTCCAGCGGCTCCTCCTCCACCCGGAGCACCACCACCTGCAGGAGCACTACTCTCAATTAACATGTCTTCTCCTTTAGAACCTTCTTTGCCTTCTGTAAGTCTTTCGAATTCCTTGTTAGCAAATAGATCACAACTTATTAATCCTACTACTAATACGATGAACTTCATTTTGATATTTATGTTTTTGGTATTTATAGGCGTGTTTCAGAATGTGGGTTTCAGAAATGTTTCAGACTGATCATTTCGTTTCAAGTTTAAAGTTTAATGGAATTTAATCGTCATTAATGGAATAAAATTGGATTTATACTTGTATTTGCAGTCAATCGAAGATTAAACATTTTAGTTTGGCCTGATATAAAATTTTAATTTTTAATTTAACCCTTAATTAATCAAATAATTAATCTGTTAGTTCATATTGATTGCCCTGTTAAATAAAAATAGTTGAGTATGGTTTATTTAAAATTAGGATAAATTTTGTTCTGAATGGTTTATTTCTGTGTTAAAAATAGAATTAAAATCGTTTATGGTTTTTTTTTGAACATTATAAACAGCTAATCGTAAACTATAATTTTTTTTAATTACAAAACACAAATCTTTACCACACATTGCTTTTTTTTGTCATTTTTCCTAAGTTTCATGTTTTTTTACTGAAACACAAAGAGTAATAAAAAAGGAAACATTAAAGAAAATAATGCTGATATTCGTGCTTTTTGGTCCAATTGCATCTGCACTCTTATGTAATTGTAGTGAATACAAGAAAGAATGCATTCCATACTGTAAAAGTACCTATGTTTATAAAAACAAATTAGAAAGAAATAATATTACAGGAGAAGTAAAAGTAGTGAATAAGAAACCGTTTATCGACCTAGTCAAGAATAAAATACAAAATAACGATATCATAAAAGACACGCCTCCATTGGCCGTGCCTCAAATTCCTATAATAACAAGTACACCTATTGTTACACCACAAGTTCCTATATTGACAACTACTCCACAAATTCCATTTTCTAAACCTTTAAAATATGAATTAAATGGTAATACATTGAAATACAATGACATTGATTATGATGTTTGCAATGATAGAACTCAAATTATGAAACTTTCGGGACTAGACGAGGAATTCAAACGGATTTATGAAATGATTTCTAATACAAACCAGTTACGAACGCGATGTCCTGTACAAAATGCCGCCACTAGAACTAAAACTGTAGAAGAAACAACAACAAAGACCAGAACAGTGGAAACAACATCTGTACAAACAAGATCTTCAACCGAAATTGTTTTAATTACTACGACAAAGAAAGTAGAACAACTTGAAACAATCACAAAAAAGCCAATTATCAGACCGAATCCAATTGAAAGTACAGTTACTGTTTCTAATAGACAATGTAATGCTAATGATATGTCTTATAATTGTAATGTAGAACGCCAGGCACCTAATACCATTACTATAACTAGAGATTTAGGTGTACCAGTTCAAAATCGACCTCAAATGTCAAGTATCGTGACTGTTACTAGAGATTCGCCTATGAGAAACCAACCTCAGAATCAGTTTCAGTCACCAAGTATTGTAACTATAACTAGAGATTTAACAACTCAACGAGTATCAACAGTTTTTGTAAATAAAAACCAATCTGATAATAATGAAGTATCAATTTCAACTTCTACTGTTATAAAGACGACTGTAATTCCTAAAGTAAGAACAATAACCAAAGAGATAACCAGTACAAAAACATCCAAACAACCCGATAAAACA
The DNA here is from genome assembly GCA_018248675.1 of Gesta gesta. Lineage (NCBI taxonomy): Eukaryota > Metazoa > Arthropoda > Insecta > Lepidoptera > Hesperiidae > Gesta > Gesta gesta. The sequence goes on along the minus strand of DWJA01000032.1, from coordinate 789 downwards.
GAATCAACTCGAAACCTTAAAACTAGATACATTACCAATGTCGAAACATCGACAAAAACACTTTACAATACACAGAAATCAACTGAAAGTACAATGTATAGTATGTTATTGCAATTGCAAGATTTATTGACCAAAGTGAAAGGCATAGCTGATTCTAAAACAATGATCAGTAAAACTGTTGAACCAAGTACGATAAAGAGTCACAATGAAAGAAGAAATAATACTACAACAAAACCTGATAAAACTACAGCAAAAAGTAGATCTAAAGATAAAACAAAGACTCGTACATTCAAAAATGATGTTAAATCTAACGAAGAGTTGAGTTTAAATGACACAAGTAAAGATTCGAGATTGTTTGAGTCAAAAGATGATAACGATTCAGATTCTGAAGAATCGAGTGAAAACAAGTCAAAAAAGCAAATAAAAACTAAAACTAACAAAAAATCGAAGTCGAGAAAAAATGATTCTGTCAGTTCTTCTTCAATCTCGGAACAAGATAAATTTAAAACAATTTTAAAAGAATTATCAATTATCAAAGATATAAATATGAGTTTGATCAAAAATAAAGATGAACCGCAAACTATAAAACGGAGTGTGTCTTCGTCTTCTTTGACTCAAAATAAATCAAGTGTTTCCTCAACAAAAAACAAATCTTTTGATAAATCAAATTCAGAAGATTTTACTAAAAAAGTTTTAGAAGTTTTTGGAATGAAGAAAACTGAGGACAAACATATCACTGTTACAAGAACACTTACAATTAACAAGACCAACCCTTACTTTAGCATGTTT